>WBMV01007164.1:0-16277 GCA_013396655.1 Campylorhamphus procurvoides | reverse complement strand
CTCCGACGGGCTTTTCCTTGGAGCGGGGTTGGCAGGAAGGGGAGCGGCGATCCTGGACGTCGGGAGCAGAAACCAAAGCCCGGAGGAGAGGAAAAGCAGAACTTTTGCCCCAAAGGGTTTTCCCCCACATTCTGTGAGTCGGAGCCGTGCCGACCCCCCGGCTGTGCGGGTTTGGCCCCCGCAGCGGTGCCAGCGGTGCCAGCGGTGCCCGGGGCCGGGGTGTGTGCGATGGGGCAGTCAGGGCATGGTACCCGCTCGGTCCCTCGGTGCTGTGCGAGCTATGTGAGCTCTTCCCCGACGTCGGGATGTCTCAGCCTGCCTGCCCTGCTCACCTTTTGCCTAGCTGATTACACAATCGAGGATCTCTTTTAGCAGAGAATAATAAGGCCAGGTACACCTGGGCAAGGTCTACTGAGCAATAGGAGATCGAGATCCTGCAGAAAGATAAGCTCAAGAGTGTGCCCCGAGTTTGTTACGCACGGTTTCTGCACGACTGGAAAATTGGATCTGTGCATACTCGTAAATATGTTTGCACAAGCAATCACCCACCTTCGGCTTATCATTCCAGCCGTTTCACAGGATAAAATTAGCTTTGGGCACTTTTGTTCCAAGCAATTACGTGGGAAAACTTGTTTGGAAAATCAGATTAATCTGCAGTCATCGTGTTTGTGCGAACACGCAGCTATCTGAGATAACTGGAGCTGAGCAGATACACGAGGTGGTGGTATGTGCTCTACTGGGGCTTTGCCCCTTGTTCTGCCGGGACAGCCTCTGCTGTGGTGCAGAAAGCTGCTGAATCCATCCAGGAGGCAGGCTGAAGAGTGGGAACCGGTGTGGTTGAGGAGGCTGGCAGGGAAACGGGACTGTCCTGCATCAATGAAAGCCACCACATGTGTGCAGTGGGACTGGGGGGAAGAGAGGTCCAAGAGAGGGGCCAGTCCAGAGCCCCAGCTCTGAGAGGACTTCACCTCTTCTGCTTAAATCCACAGGATTTTTGCTTCATTTAAACCCAGGTTATTTATAAAGTTACTATGATGTTCTCCCTGTTGGGCCCCTCCCTGCTGGACCCCTCCCTGTGGGACCCTCTATAGCATTTCTTGGTAGTTGAGATGGTTTGTTTTGTTTTTTTGTTGGTTTGGTTTTTTCCCCCCAAGAACAGGAGCAATTAATCCCAGGCAGTGAGCATGCAGGTTCTCAGTAACAAGTAGAAACTGCATTTCACAAGTAGATTCTTGTGATCTCTGCAGGAATTCATTAGATTGGCATTTGATATCAGCAAAAAGGTGTGTGTGGGGAAAGCTGCTCTCAGATCTCAGCCTTGGTATTTGCCACTAGGATATGGGTAAATTTGGCCCCATCCGAAATGCAAATTCCCATCTGGAAAACGTGCGAGAGATCCTGGTGTTTGTAGTAAAATGACACTTCCCATCGAAGCAGGCAGGGTATTGCTGCATCCAACTGGAAAAAGCTGTTGTTGATTTTTGTGGGGGTTGTAGCCTTCATTTGTTGTTGAAGAATTAGAAAAACTGTACGTGCTCAGTACAAGACGGGCTCAGGCGCTGCTCTGATTGATGATGGTACAAAAAGGAGAAGCTGTGGCCAACAAGGCAGCCTGTTGTAAGCAATCTGCGGTTACGGGAGATGTTTGTGCTCCGATTGCTCATAACATAGCATTTCCCTTGAGGTTGGCATTAGGGGTTAAAGGTTTTCAAGAGAACTCTTTGTTTAAACATCTTTAAATTTTCCAATAGGGGCCCCTTTGTTCGCTCCGGAGCAGCGTGCCTGCCTTGTTAAAAACTCAGCACTCAAAAAATGCCATTTACAAATGCCTGATGAATAGGGCTGAAACATGGAGGGGAGATAAGTAGTGTTTGTATCTACACACACATGGGAATTCCAGGGTAGCCCTACCAGGAGTGAATAAATGGGGTGTAGAAAAAACACGTCCAAAAAAAATGATGGAGTGGTGTTTATAAAGAAACTTACAAAAGTCAGTTACTCCCCCAGCAAGTCGGTCCCTCTCGTGCCAGATGTCACAAGCGTCTCCTCCAGCCGTGCCAGGAGGCTGAGTGCCTCCTGCCACTTGTCAGTAATCATGTTTTCTCCACTTTGGGCCCAAACAGTAGCAAATTGAGCACTTGGGCTCCACTGGGAGCTCGCTCCGCTGCCATAAGGGCTCCATTGACCAGCTGGGCACAGGGACCCTGACTCACTGTTCTCTGTTAACCTGGTTCGGGGTGGCAAACGCTGCCCCCTGAGCACAGATTTAGGTGCTTGACACCTTTAGGTGTCAAGTTACAGTTTTAGTTCTTAGAAGGCTTTGGTCCTCTTCTGTCTTAACTAAATATAAAGGGTTTAAAACCAGCTCTGTTCAAGCAGGAGGGTATAGTTGGTGCACAGCGATGGCACTGTTTCCTCGGGACTCTGGACTGCCTTTCCCAATCCTGTGTCTGAAGCTTTTCTCGTCCTCACACAGCTTGTCCTTCCTGGTGTTTTTTATTGGTGGCTAGATCTGTCATCCCTAGCAACTTCCTGCCACTGCCCTTGCCTCTTTATCTGCAAACTTCTGATCCTCTTGCCTTGCAAGCACTTGGTTGCACACATGAATCCATCACTAGCCTGGTCTTTCTGGTGCACATCAGGGAAATGCAGGGGGCTCAGCTGTTGTCCCTTGCAGAGAAGAGGCAGTAACTTGGTTTCTGTCCAGACTTCAGCTTTCCTGTCTCTGGACTGTGTCCTGCTGCTTTGCTGGTTGATGGCCAATATGTAAATTTGGGAGTTTTTGTATTGTGTGGACCCATAGGAGTCCATGGTCTATGGCAGGAACAGATCCGTTGACAGCAGAGGTTACCCACCGTACAAGAGTCTCTGCCTGGGCTGGAAAATTAGGCAGGGTCCACAAACTGCAAAATAGAGAAACGCTGCCCGTGGGTGTTGAAAGCTCCTACACCTGCAGCTGGACTTGGATGGCTTTCCCAAAGTGTTACCTGCTCTTCAGCATGGGCAGAAATGAGGCCTCAGCCCACTGTGATGCTGGTGGAAGCTCTTCTCTGGTCACTCCTATGGGATGATGGCAACCCAGTCCTGGGACAGCAGAGGGATGTGGCAGCTCTAAAGCCAGGCAGGAGACATTTCCTCTGCTACCTTTGAAAAGTATCTCCCTATGAAAAGTATCTACACAAAGAATTCAATCAGGGACAAAAAGTCTCCATGTGCCTTTCTGCAGTCACCAAATGGTCCTTGCTTTCTGCTATTTCAATTAAACACATAGCAGGATGGGTAGGATAAAGGGCAGAGACACAAGAATATTCTCCTGGTGTGTTTTCTTATGCCAACACATTGAGTCACCTCTGCAGAGTGTGAAATATGATATAAAGATTTAGAGAAGGAGGTCAGACAATGAATCTATGATTGTGGGGCTGCAATAGCAGGCAGTGTCTGTGGTTGTCTGTGCCATGTAAACTTGCTGGAGGTCAGCTGGGGATAGTGGTCCAGGCAGATTTGGGAGACAGATGTCCTGCTAGTAACAATCAGTCTCATTGCTTAGAGATACCAGCTCTGCTGCATCAGGGCCTCAGCTGACAAACTCTGTACCAGCCCAAGAGCTGATTTGGGCCATTTCTCTTTCCTTTGTGGTTGAACGTGCATATTTGGGGAAAAGAATGCTCTCTAACACCTTCCTCACAGGACAAGAACTTGGGCAGTAGAATGCTGTCTCAGCTTCTGGATGCCCCAGACATCCTTCCCTCCAAAGTTTGAAGCCTCTTGGCCCAGCTCAGCTGTCCTTCAAGGGCCTGTTTGCAGAAGAGCATTTGCTTTTTAAAGAGAGTCAGTAAGGTGGGTGTGTCCCCTGTTCATCACTCTTCATCAAAATCAAAGTATTCCAAGATCTCTTCAATCTTGCTTAAAATATCAGGTAGGAGCAGGGCTGAGTTTGCCTGTTGTGCAGCTCAGGGTTCAAGTGTAGCCTAAAGGTCTTGAGTGGGACAGGGGGGAAGAGAGAAATGTCACCAGCAGTCCTGAAACAGAAGCCGTCTCTGACATGATTAGTTGAACAAGGGGATTTGGCTGACTGTGTTTTCCTCTTGGCTAGATCTTTAACGTTTTAATTTGCAAGTGAATGTGGTATTTATTCGTGGCAGCTGTTGCTGAAGCAGCCCAGGTACAGCCTGTTTCAGTGCAGAGCTGTCTGGACAAGAGTCTTTCCCACCAATTGAGTTGCAGAGCACTGGGAGGTGTTTTAGAGACAGACTAATGGCAGAGAAAGACCCCATGTGCTGTTGTGGAGAACTTCTAGAAGGGGATGCTCTGTCCATTGCTACACCCAGCATTTCCCTCCCATGGAGACTTAAAATGTCATCTCATAGTATAAATGTGCCGGGACTTGTATGAGTCCATGAACTGTGAGTTAAAGACATCTGTTACTCACTCAGAAAATTGATCTGGACAAGGAACCCGTCTCTTCTTCCTGCCCTCCCTGTGAATATTCAGGAGTGGGCCCCATAAAATGAGGAATTGGATTCTGTGGGGAGCAAGGGGAGTGAAAGACAAGGCCCTTCTGCTTCCAGCAAGCTTTTCCTGTTACAGCACTCCTGCTGATTGCTCCTGTTGGGTTTGGAGCCTTGATGTGCTGTTCAAGAAATACAGCTTTGTTTTTCAAACAGCGTGTCCTTCCAGGTGGCACTTGGCCCAGTAAAGCTGCCATAGCGTTGTAACTGGAGAATACTGTGGTGTCCTGGAAAGAGTCTGCTCTGGTTCTCCCACATGTGTGTTTGGGAAGAACCAAGGACACATCAGTCCTCAAAAAGGGGGAAAAAACCCTTTTGGGCTGGAAATGCATGCTGTTTCTCTGCTCTCAATATGCTTGTGCTCCTTGACTCTTCCTTGCTCTGAAAACTGCACTGCTGTCTTCCCTGGTGGGATTTGCTGCTGAGGGGGATGAGCACTGAGATGGTGGAGCTGTGATGAAGTGCAAGGCTGATGGTGCCTGTAAAATGGTCCTGAGGGTGGATTCAGTGCTGATGGGCAGCAGAGGCACTGAGAGCTGGGCACCTGCAGGCAGAGAGTACTCTGAGACTGAGGATTTTGTTTGGAGAAAACAACCTTTGGGCAACCCTCCAGCAGAGGGCGAATCCAGCTCTTGGGCTGTCTCATCCTTTCACACTGCTTGAAGGTCTTGCAAATACATGACAATGTGCCAGCAGGCCATCAAAGTTTGAACAGCAAAATCTGGCATCCAGTAGCACCTCCAGGCTGATATAAATTGTCTACACCTCTCTAGGTAGTTCTAGTTGGTACATTGTCCCCTGTGCCTGGGGCACGACATGCTTCAGTCTTCCTCTTTTGGTCCCATGTGCACTTTTTGGGCAGCCTTTCTCTCAGGCGTGGATCTGAAGAATAATGACTCACTGTCCTGCTGAGGACATGACAATTTGTCTCCCCATCCACCAGACTGAGTGTGCTCTTGCTGCATTTCTGCTGTTGCCCTGGCAGGACTCAGGTGTCTTAAGCACAAGGACTCAGGGGTGGGGCACATTTTGGGGTATTTTTAACATTTTCATCAAATAAAACTGATATGGGAGTTGAATTCCAGCTTCCCAAAACTGCTGGGTTGTGTCTTCACAAAGAAAAGCTCTGCAGAACAAAGCAGGGTGCATTGAGAGGCAGGTGAGGAAGGTGAATCTTGGCAACATCTGTTCCAGGGCTGCTCTACCACTGGCCAAGGCTTCCAGCACAGAAGTACGTGCTATCAGATGGCCCTCCAGCTTGGCTTCTGCCTCTGAGCTGTTCCCTGCTCCTTGAAACACATGGAGATCCCTTGTCCTGGCTTTTTGCAGGGTCTGGAGCCAGGGCAGGGATGCTGCTGCTCCCACAATGTGCCAAAGGACTGCCAAGCCCAGGCAGGTGTCTGGAGTCCTGTGTTTTTTGACATATACATAAGTCTCAGCTAGAGGTTGATGTGCCCAGATGTCAGATGTATGAGACCTTTCATTGTGGTTGCACCTGAGAACTGGGTCATGACTCCATGGCCACGGAGCCCTGGTCCACAACCTGCTTTCCTCCTCATGGCAGGATGGTCAGGGCTTTCCTGTGAATGCACTGACACCTCCTGAGCCTTTCACCCCTCCTTTCTCCATCTGCTTCACCCCCTCCCCTGTAACAGGAAGCAGGGCAGGCAGCTGGCAGCATTCCTCACCCTGCTCCCTGCTGTGCCCTGTCCTTTGGGCTTGCCCAAAGGGAGGATGCGCCCAGGTCCAACTTTTGACCATCTGGATGAACTAGAAGGGGAATATTCAGAGCATTTCTGTTAACCTGTAGCCAGGAGAGAGCTGCCAAGGAGGCCACGCTGAAACCCGAAGCGGCTGTTTTTCCCGAGGCTCAGCACTTGGCAGGGAGAGCAGACGGACAAGTGGGGGAACAGGGAGGGATGCAAGTGTCCTGGGGAGCAGCCCTGCCGCTGGAGGTGCCCAGGGGAGATGCCATGGGAAGGGGTGCTGGCTTACCTGTTTGTCCCTGGAGATCCATCTCCATGTCCTCGGCTGAGATCACAAGGAGAGTCAAGAGAGGGTCGGGGTCATTGCTGACCTTCTGTCCTTACATGTGGCTCTTCCCTTGGTCACCCTCTTTGTGCCATGTCCTGAGCATCTCTTTCAGCAATGAAAAGCGATGACTGATTTTCCCCATGCGTTTGTCAGAAAGGTTAGGAGATGGTCCAAGTGTCCCTCTTGGCTCAGCTGCCACAGGGTTCGGCTGAGACAGCCCAGCCAGCAGCACTCTCCCCGCCTGGACCCTTTTTCCTTTATAGCTCAGCGTTATCTCAAGGTCTCTGGTGTTGCAGCCAGTGCCGTGTTTGCCTTCCCTCACAACACCTGCCCGCCAGCCGGTCGCTTCCCACCCATCTCCCTCCCAGTCCTGCGTAATAGCAGGGGGCTCAGGGGGGATGGTGTTGGAGCCCTCAGGATGCAGGAGCCCCTCCATGGGGAGCCAGGTCAGCCTCTGTGCTGCCAGCCCCAGGGGAGTGAACAGGGTTGTTGCCCAGTGTGGGATGGTGGAAGAGATACTGAGGGGCATCTGCCCCATCCCCTTTGTTTCCCTGTCCCCATCAGCCTTGCTGCAGGGGCAGGGCTGGATGCTGTATTGAGTCAGGGACCAGGACACTGTCCCAGCCTGTGCTCTGCTGCCAAGAATGGTGCTGGATGTATGGCTGAGCTGCCATGCCCTGTCCAGGCAGCATCAGCCCTTCCATCCGTGGGGAGTGCCAAGACTTCATCCAAAGCTGTGATGCTGTTAAAAATAGATCAGTCTTGAACTGGTTTTCTCCTTCTTGATTCCTGGCCCGACAGCTCATTCCTCTCTCTGGGCTGGCTTTGGAGCTGTGTGGATGTTGCAAGATGCAGGCTCCATACCAGCCTGCCACTGCAGGGAGGTGCAGAGAGCTGCAGAAATGCTGGAGGTGGTGTAGCTGTCCCAAAAATATTTAGTGGTTAGTGAGTGCTTTCTCCCAGGAAAGAAGTGGTGCTGGAAAAAGAATCTGCTAAATAAATAGGAAAATGAAGCTGGGATAGCAGAGACTCTTTGCCTCTCTGCTTGTGCACCTCTGGGGAAAGGCCATGTCTCTCACTTTGAGATTGGTATTCTGGATCCCAGTTTCTTCTTGTAGCCCTTTTCTGTCCTTCTCATTCCTCAGTACAGTTTTCCAGGTGTGAACGCTAAGCCTGGAGACAGTTTTAAGATGCAGCTGTGAAACCTATTATCAGTGTCTCTGCTATCAAAGACATGGTGTTCAGGGCTGCACGTAACCACTGAGCAATTAAACAGCAACCCTGGTGATGAATTACAACTGGGACCTCCTAGGGCTAAATAAATATCGGCTGATAACTACTGATAAAATGAATTTCTGTGTGCCTTTTTTCTTCTTTAAAAAGCAGCCTTCCAGTATCTGTGCCCAGTCCTGGCACTGCATGTCTCCTGGGGAAAGTTGCATTATCTGTGGCATTTCCATCCCCAGCACCTTGAGTTTCCAACCAGAGCTGGAATAAAAATAAACAAAATAAATCCATGTCCCTGCAGGTGCCAGGCAAGGGAGGGAAAGACAAGGCAAGGCAACACAGAGGCAGGGCAGGGAGGGAGAAAAGTAACAAGCTGAGGGTTTGGGTACCCAGTTTAAATACCTTTTTTTCTGAATCACTCCACCTTAAAGGCATGAAAAAACTGTCAAGGTGCAGAGCATCCCTTGAAAAGCCAGCAGGACAGGGAGAGCTGTAGAGTGCTGGTGACAGTGGTGGGCACCCCGAGGTGATGTGAAGGAGGGTACCAGTGTTTCAGTCAGCACCTGCCTGCAGGAATGGGTGCAAGCCCACCTGCACAGGCACCCTTACACCCTCTGCCTGTGGAGGCTTCTGCTCCCCAAAGGGAATTTGGGAACAGGCAGAGAGTAAATTAATGGAACTTCATGGAAAAATGACCTTTGCCAGTGACTTTGAGAGACTCCTGAGCAGGTTTTGTCTATGCTGGTGTTTCATCTGGGGGGCTTTTATTCCTATGTGGAGGGAGTTTCAGAAGGGCTGATGCTCTGCATCCCTGGGTGCAGCTTTCCCACTCTTCACTGGCTGTGGAGAGCAGCCACACAGCCAGGGAAAAAGCTGAACATTCCATCTGCCTAGTTTGCAAGTGAAAGTAAGGCTTGTCCAATGGCCAGCTCCACCCAGAGCAAAAAATCAGACCCTTTGGCAGAGCGGTGCTACTGTAATGAAATTGAGCTGTGCTGAGACTGCCAGTCCTTGAATGGGAAAGATCCCACGTAGGTGCAGAGAGTTTTGGGGATGGATCTGTCAAAACTGCTGCTTAGGGTTTTTGGCAGTGCCTGGGAACACCCACTGTAGGTGGATGTCACCCTGTTGCCCAGCCCACCCTCTGCACTGATTGCACATTGTCTTCTCCCTGCAGCACATCCTTCCAGCCCTGGAATTGTGTGGTCTCACAGAGCCGTGATGAAGCTCCTGCTTGTTGCCCGTCTCCTCCTGCTTCTCCTGACGACGCTGGAAGCCAGACCAAAACCTGCAGGTGAGCCCCACCTGGTGGGGAACACCTGGAGGGGAGAAAAGCAAGAGCACCAGGGCAGTGGAGCCCTCGAACAACAGCTTGCTGTGTGAGGTGGGGGGACACGATGCCTCTTGTTTGGAGGCATCCCCAGGAGGATACAGGATCTCTCCACTCACAGGATCCAAACTTCCCAGCAATGCCCCAGGGTGTGGGATCACAGACCTGGCCTCAGCATGGTGGCTCTGGTGCCACTTGCTCTGGGCATATCCCCAGCTTTGACACAGCCCAGCTCAGGGATTGTGACCCTCCTCCCCATGGGCTGTGACCTCCACAGGAGGCACAGACATGAGGGAGGAACCCCCTCCTTGTGTGAGTCTCCAGCGTTGGGGTGACAAAGCAAATCCAGGCATACCAAGCCTCTCTCCTCCCAAGGCAGAGGGATCTAAATCAATTTCAGTTTAAAAACAGCGAAGGCACCAAATGGAGAAAGGATGGGTATGTCTCAGAGACCTTTGGAGCAGCTGACAGCCCAGCTCTGGGCATCATCCCAAGGGGACTCGAAGTGTTTGCTTACCACTAGGGCCAAATTCTCCCAGGCTTGGGTGCACACAAGCCAAGCAAAATATATTCATTGGCATTTCACTTGCTAAACACTCTCCCAGTTTGCACTGGAAGTAGCATCCTTGTGTCCAAGAGAGGCTCCTTGGCTCAGTCCCCACCATGTGATTGCCCTTAGCTTTGCTTCTCACCGTCTCATTTTCTGCCCTTAAAAAAAACACAACCACAACAACCCCCAGCCAGGGCATGTCTCCCCAGCCTGTTGGCCCTGCTCTACTGGCACCTTCCATGACTTTACTGGGCAGTGGGAAGGTGCTAGTTTGTGGGGGCTACCCAAACCTGTTCTCTCCATCCCCAACTGAGCACCCCTCCAGCCACCCAGCAGGGATGTCTCTGCTCCCAGACCTCCTCCCTGCAGACAGCCATGAGGCTAAACCATCTCTCTGCCACCTTCCAGCCCTGAAATGCAGGACAGGCCCCCTGGACATCGTGTTTGTGATCGACAGCTCCCGCAGCGTTCGCCCCTTCGAGTTTGAGACCATGCGGCGGTTCATGATAGACATCATCGGCAACCTGGATGTGGGACCCAACGCCACGCGGGTTGGGGTGATCCAGTACTCCAGCCAGGTGCAGAACATCTTCTCCCTCAAGACCTTCTTCACGTGGGCGGACATGGAGAAGGCCATCAACAGCATCATCCCGCTGGCCCAGGGCACCATGACAGGGCTGGCCATCCAGTATGTCATGAACGTGGCCTTCACCACGCAGGAGGGCGCGCGCCCTCCGCACAAGAAGATCCCCCGCATTGCCATCATCGTGACAGACGGGCGACCCCAGGACAGGGTCACCGAGGTGGCCACCCAGGCCCGGAATGCTGGCATTGAGATCTATGCTGTGGGCATCCAGCGGGCAGACATGAACTCACTGCGAGCCATGGCCTCGCCACCACTGGAGGAGCATGTCTTCCTGGTGGAGTCCTTTGAGCTCATCCAGCAGTTTGGGAGGCAGTTCCAGGACAAGCTTTGTGGTGGGTGAGAGCTGCTGCTGCCGAGTGGCAAGGGTGGCCCTGGTGTCTGCTCCTTACCTGGGATAGAAGTGACCTTCTGAGGGGTGTGTTTGGGGTGGCTGCCCATGGTAGGAGAAGTATGGACAGGGAAACAACCTCCCCAATGGGTGCTGGGACAGGGCACTGCACAGTGTCCATGTCTGTGCACTGGAAATCAGTGGCTATGTCAGTCATCCAAGTGGTTTCTGCTGCAAGGACATCACCTATGACATAGCTGGGGTCCCCATGTGCCCAGCGTGCCCATGGGCCACTCTGATGCCTGTTGTATCTTGCAGGGGTGGACATGTGTGTGGAGCGGGAGCACGGCTGCCAGCACAGCTGCATCAGCATCCCCGGCTCCTTCTACTGCGAGTGCAACCCTGGCTACAGGCTCAACGTGGACGGAAAGACCTGTTCCCGTAAAAACCTTTTTTATTTTTTGAACTCTCACAGGGAGCTCGAAGTTATGGATCCCATGAAGGGAAGCTGGGACACAGGAGCAGACCCAGCAAGCAGCCTGGGTGCTCTCTTCTCTGGGCCCTCTGCCTGCTGGGTCTGTAATGACTGCAGACATTCAGGGTTGTTAAATCCTGGCCACGTGTGTGGGATGGGACACTTGAGGCTCATGTGGGCACAGCTGGCTCTCTGTCACCTGAGGGGGTCCAGGCAGTGTATACCAGAGGATGCATATCCCAGCACCAAAGGACACAGTGTCTTGGCTTGTATTTTAGAGCAGAGCCATTTTAATTGTCCCAGCCACCACACCAGGACTTTTCCTTCTTGTCTCATGGTGCTGGGAGCTGCTTTGAAGCCCTGGAGCAGTCCCTGCCCTGCTGCCCCAGGGAGTCTGGGACAGGAGGGTGATGAGTGTCCTGTTCTCCTGCAGCCATCGATGCCTGTGCAGATGGGAGGCACGGCTGTCAGCACCAGTGTGTCAGCGTTCGGGGGTCGTACTCGTGTCGCTGCCGGCCGGGTTATTACCTTGGCCAGAACAAGAGGAGCTGCATTAGTAAGTGATGGTTTCCCTCGCTGTCCCTTCTTTTTTTGTTTCTCATTCTCCCGCTCCTCTTGTCTTTCCCTTTCTGCCATCGCTTTTCCTTCTCGCACCAGTGATCGATTACTGCAGCTTTGGAAACCACAGCTGCCAGCACGAGTGTGTGAGCATTCCCAATGGGCACTACTGCCGCTGCCGCAGCGGGTACACACTCCAGCCCGACAGCAAATCCTGCAGGGGTAGGTTCCAGCGTGGTACCTGGCACAGGCTGTGCATGTGGCAGATGCCTTTATGTCCTTCCTGTCCCTTGGTGAAAGGCTGTTCCTAGACCACCCCACCTGAATGGGGATAACCCCATGACCTTGGCTTCTCTTCCAGCCACTGACCTTTGCAACGGGGTGGATCATGGTTGTGAGTTCAAGTGTGTGAGCACAGAGGGCTCCTACCACTGCATGTGCCCCGAGGGCCAGCAGCTCCAGGCTGATGGGAAGACGTGCAGCAGTGAGTACTGGGACATGGCTCTTGACATTCTCCTCATCTGGGCTCTGTGCTCCTCATGAGGACTCACCTGGAATGGGGCTGGGGGGCTCTGAGTGGGACTTTGAGCTAGGTTGGAAGAGGATGGAGAGCTGTCTGCGCTTGAGGGAGCACCCTGGCTGCTGCAGGGATGGATGCTTGTGTCCTTGGAGACATGGCTCAGAAGATACAACAGCTTTGAGGAAAGATTCAGGAAAAGGGAGACTTAGGAAAGACTTCCACAGGGTGTTGGGGTGTTAGTGGAGGTTTTGAGGCTGAGTGCCCCACTTCCTGGCTGCAGTTCTAAGGGGTCCCCACTGTGTCTTGAAGCCCAGAAGCTTCACTCTGACAATGCCCACAGCCAGGCTGGTCCCCCCTCACCTCCCCCCTGTGCTTGCAGAGTGTGGAGCTGGGCATGTCGACCTGGTGATGGTGATCGATGGCTCCAAGAGCGTCCGGCCACAAAACTTTGAGCTGGTGAAGCAGTTCGTGAACCGCATCGTGGACCTGCTGGACGTGTCCCCCCACGGCACACGGGTGGGACTGGTGCAGTACTCCAGCCGCGTCCGCACCGAGTTCCCCCTCAACAAGTACCACAGTGCAGATGAGATCAAGAAGGCGGTGATGGATGTGGAGTACATGGAGAAAGGCACCATGACAGGCCTTGCCCTCAAGCACATGGTGGAGCACAGTTTCTCTGAGCTGGAAGGTGCCAGGCCTCTCTCCCACAACATCCCCAGAATCGGGCTCGTCTTCACAGATGGACGTTCCCAGGACGACATCACCGAATGGGCCAGGAGAGCAAAGGAGTCAGGTGTGGGGGGCTGGGGAACCCCAAGCCACAGTGCTTTGGGCATCCTGGGATGATTCCTCGGGGTGGCTGTCTTGGGGAGAGGCTGCAGCATCCAGCCTTGGGGGGCTGCATCCCCTGGGTCCACAGGGGCTGATGAGCTCTGCTGTGGTCACAGGGTCCTCTGAGCAGCATCCTTCATGGAGCAGCCTGCACCACCACAGTGCTGCCGAGCTCCTTCCCATCTTTCCTGAATTCCTGCTGGAAGACCAGAGAAAATCCTGCATCCTTGGCTGTGGTCCCTCTGGGCTTGGGGCTGCTTGATGTGGGGTGGCCAGCGCAGTGCTTAGGATCAATCCTTGCCATGCAGGGATCGTCATGTTTGCTGTGGGTGTTGGAAAGGCTGTGGAAGAGGAGCTGAGAGCGATCGCCTCTGAGCCAGTGGAGCAGCACTTCTCCTACTCAGCAGACTTCACCACCATGACCCACCTTGTGGAGAACTTCTCACTGAACATCTGCCCAGGTGGGTGCTCCTGGCCACACCAGGGGACTCAGCCCCAAGCCAGGGGTGGCCCTCCTGTCCCCAGTGAGCCAGTGGGGTGGTTTGTATGTCTGTCACTCTGTGTCAAGTACCTCAAGGCTGAGCTGGCCTGGTGTGAGCCCAGACTGTTTCTGAAGCTCATCAGGCTACTGTGAATATAGAGGTAGTTCTCATGGAGGGTTTGGAAAAAGAAAAGATAGAGCTGGGGGAATTAATTCAAAAGTGGGGGGTTAATACAAAAATATTAATGTGAGCAGCCACCCCTGTGCCATTGCATGGGCAGAAGTTGGGTTGTCACCCTGCCTTGGGGGATGCTGCCCCAACTTCAAAGGTGGCCTTATCCAGATCTGTACTTCTGCTGCTGGGTGCAGGAGGACCCCAGTGGTTTACTGTGAGGGTCTTCCAGCTGTGGAACAGGCTGGGGCTCCCCAGTGCCCTTAAGACCACCACAAGGCTGCAGATATGGAGTCAACATGCCCCCTGCTGCCCCAGCTTGAAGGCAAAGTAAAGCCTGGCTGGCACACTGTGACCACATCTGCGATGGCTCTGCAGGATGCCTGATGGGATGCCTGGAAAAGAGCTTGCTGGGCTAGCAGGAGTCCAGCCTGGCAAAAAGAGAGAGGATGAAAAAAAAGGACAAACCAGTGGGGAGAGCCATGAGGCTCAGGTCCAATCCTGGTGGGTGGCTGTATGGACAAGGGAGTTGTACAGAAGCAAGGGAGAGCTGTAGGGGTACTGTGGGGCCATGGTTCTGACTGCAGCCAAACCCCCACATCCCAGAGGAAGGCAAAGGAGAGACAGAGATCCGCAGCCCGTGTGAGTGCGAGGCACTGGTGCAGTTCCAGACGAACACCGTGGCCATCCTGCAGAGCCTGACGGAGAAAAATATCCTTTGGAGTGATGCCTGGGCTTGCTTGGATGCCCAGCAGCTGAGGAGAGAGCCCACATGGGGAAGGGAGGGAGCGTTAATGGGAGCGGGGAGAATTTTAGGCTCCTTCAAGAGGGAAAAGCTCTTTGCCCATCACACTGTCTGGCTCCTGCTGTTTCCTTAACACATTCACTTGCTCAGATGACGGCCAGACTTGAAGACTTGGAAAAGCAGATTGCCAACAAGAAGTGATCCTGGCAGAGGGATCCAGCACTCAAATGGGGCACAGGGATGTACAGTAGCTACATGACATTGTTATTGCTAGGTTATGGTAAAGCATCAGTGCTTGTTCTTATATCTCAAAATCCCCAGAGGGGTGTGAATTGTATTTAGAAAAACAAAAATACTAAAAACACCTGAAAAGGAACTTGATCAAAACCCCTGCTGTGAAGCCAAGGGGGTTCAGCCATTGCTGTTGGCTCATTCCTCCCTACTGGCAGGTCTGGGATGAGGGGGGATGACTCTGTGGGCAGGCAGGTCTATGGACAGATGTGACACCTGGCCTTTCCCCAGAGCAACCAGGATGACCCAGCTCTGCACAGCTTCCCCCTGGACCCTGGCAAGTTGCTTTGCAAGAGAAAAAACCTGCAGTGGTGTCACCCTGAGAGTTTCTGTTGTCTCAGCGTCTGCTACCACGTGGTGGGCCAAGGAGAGCTGGACGGCACAGGCAAGGCTGAGGATGCCCATCCAGCTCCTGGTGTGGTGCCCAAGTGGGCTCCCATGGGAAAGGGGGCAGCAGGAATTGTCAGATCCCCTTTCCCTGGTTTGGAGAATTGTTTGGGAATGGTATTATCTTGTTTGGTTTTATAATCACATAGCAAAATGGTAATTATTCTCTCCATCACTATGTATGTGTGTGTATATATCTATGTATATTTAATTTTGAGAGCAGGGTAGTGTTATTTTGAAACTCTTGTTTTCTATAAAAGAATTTCTATCCTGACAATAAACCCCCTGAAGATTTGTATGACGCGTGCCTCTCCTTTCAACTTGGCTGCCTTTGCAAGGTCTCCTGTGCTCAGGCTCCACAAATTCTTTGGGGAAATCTTTGGTCTGCCTGCACTCCAGGGTGCTGCAAGCCCAGCCTCAGCTGGAGGGAGCCAACGTGACACTGTGCCACTCATTCCCAAGATTTTGTATTGGAGCCTGTGCTTGTTGGACACACGGGGACACACAGGACCTGCTCCTGACAGGTCCCTGCACACTCCACAAAGAAAGACTGCAGGCTGCAGACCCAGGGGCATCTTCATTCCTTTATCTCAGCAGAAAAGTGTGTTTAATTCCTCTGGAGGAATAACACAAAATTCCCCAGTGTTCCCCATGAAGTTGCAGCCCTTCCAGGTCTCATCCCTGCCTCCAGCTCTGGGTCCTCAGCACCTGGACCTGCTGGAGAGAGTCCAGAGGAGGCCACAAAGGTGCTCCAAGGGATGGAGCCCCTGTGCTGTCAGGAAAGGCTGGGAGAGTTGGGGAGCCTGGAGAAGAGACGGCCCCAGGGAGGTCTAAGTGGGGCTGGGAAGGACCTGAAGGGGACCCGAGGAAAGAGGGGTCAAAGTGTTCAGCAGGGCACAGGACAAGGGGGATAGCTTGGGAATGAAGGACGTCTGTTTAGGTTTGCTCAAAGACAGATGTTTTTTTTCCAGTGGTGGTGGAGAGGGACTGGCACAGGATGTGCCGGAGAGGCTCCACTTCTTGAGACATTGAAGATCAGGTTGGAAGGGTCCATTAACAACCTGGTGTGGTGGAACATTGCCCAGGCTGGAATGAGATGATTCTTAGGGTTTTATCCAAGCCAAATCATGCTAGGCTTCAATCATTCTGAGTTCCACACTCCCCACTGTTGAGTGGCCCCAAAACTCCTGTGAC
>WBMV01007163.1:351845-396333 GCA_013396655.1 Campylorhamphus procurvoides | reverse complement strand
CCTGTCCAGATCCCTCTGCAGATTTCCTGCTCTCCATCAGATCAACACTCTCACCCACCGTGGTGTCACCTGCAAGCTGACTGAGAAGGCACATATTGCCCTCAATCCAGACCATGAATAAAGATATTAAATAGGACTGGTCCAATACTGAGCCATGGGGAGCACCACTGGTGACAGGTCACCAGCTGCGTGCAAATCCATCCACCACCACTCTCTGGGCCTGGCCATCCAGCCAGTGTTTTACCCAGCTAAGAGTGCACCCATCCAAACCATGAGCAGACAGTGTCTCCAGGAGAATGCTGTGAGACACAGTGTCAAAATTTTTTGAAGGAAAAGCTCCCTACAAGCATGAGATGAAATGGGGAAGTTCACATGGAGAAAGTTTAGGAAAACATGCTCTTCCTTAGAGGTCATGGATGTCCCGTAACTTGGTGAGCTGTGCCGACTTCTGCCATGTGTCAGCCTGCAATGACTTGCCCAGTGCCGTGGCTGAGGTCTGGGAACAGAGCAATGTATCTTCACAGCAGCACCCAGACCCTTCATGTCATGGGGATGCTGGGGCTGGACTGTGATTCAGACTGTGGATTTTGCGTTTTGACTTTCTGAAGATTCACAGCCTGCTGCAGGAAAGGGTAAGAGGAGCTGTGACTAATCTGATTTCTGTGAGACCTCACCTTGACAGCCTTTCAGCAGTAGTGAGGTTGAAGGCATTTTGAAGGTTATCTTCATTAAAAAAGGACTGGCAACTTACACTGGAAAAAAAATACCCCAAACCAAATGTGTGATTAGCAACTTCTTTCTTGACATGACCGATGGCTGAGTGATTACAACTACAATATTGCCCTTCTCAGCTGGTGCAGAACAACACAGTTTGATCCACTGAAGTCAATAGACTCTGGTAGTTCGTACCAGCCAAGAGTCCAGGACTAAACTACTGTGTCCATGAATCCTGTTTCCAAGGTCTTCATTCCTTGCAGTTGTTCCCAGGTTTTTTTGTCCCAGAAGAGTGACAAATACATATATATTTATAGGTCCCTCTCTGACCTGTATACAAAGCCCATCTAGTCCCTGACCTTGCCTTTGGGTGAGGCACCATGGAAAATGGATGTGGCTTTTTTAAGGGAAGAAACAAATGAACTGGAGTAAAATTGATCCAGAATGGCTTTAAAAACTTGCTCACCATTGTAGAGTGACCATCATTTGTTTACATGGCAGGAGGACCTCAAGAATAGACCTGGTGTGTATAATTGAATAGTAGAATCATGGAAGGGTTTGGGTTGGAAGGGATCTTAAAGATCAGCCAGTTCCAACTCCCCTGCCATGGGCAGGACACCTTCCACTAGCCTAGGTCACTCAGACCCCCATCCAACCTGGCCTTGGACACTTCCAGGGATGGGGCAGCCACAGCTTCTTTGCCCAGACTGTGCCAGGGCCTCACCACCCTCACGGGAGGAATTTCTCCCTAATATCAAATCTAAACCTATTCTTTATCAGTTTGAAGTCATTCCCTCTTGTCCTGTCACTCCTGGACTTTGGAAATAGTCTATCTCCATCTTCCTTGTGGGCTCCCTTCAGGCACTAGAAGGCTTTGGAATCAGGTAGGTCTGCATTTTGCCATTCTCATTATTGCCAGTGGATTCAGCTGATGGAGTCCTGACTATGACAGCCATGGATTAGGCAACAAAATGCCACATGGATTTCCAGTGCTCTTGGCTGAACAAACAGCTCTTCCACAGCCATAGGGGAGTGGAGGCTTCTGGATGCTCCTCACACAGGAATATGGAATGGAAGTGGGAGGAGTGTCCTGCTTTTGCCCTGACCCTGCTGCCCCTTCCTGAAAGGCTAAAGAACCTGACACAGGATTTGTTTGCAGGGTTAGATCTTTACTTTCTCCAGGTATCATTATTGGAATTTATACTTTTCATCTGCATCTGTTTCATCAGTGTTTGCACATATGATGTTTGGTGTGGTCAGAGATGATGCAGAATCCAGGGAGAGCGGGGTATATTTCAGAGGGGGCACGTTCCTTATTTGAGGGTTCTCCTCATTAAAAGTGACCTGCAAAGCAAACAGAGCATCCTTTGCTTTTCACCAGGTTTAATCAAAGAGCTGACCAAAATATGCAAAAATTTAGATGCATTTTCCTTTCAATCGGATTATCTTTTGCAACTGTGAGCAAACCCTGCCTGACAACACAAAGGAATTTTCCCATGGATCAGCTAAAGCTGACTCACATGAAAGACTTGCCCAAAGTGGTCATGCCCTCTGAGCAAATACCACAGGCATGAGGATCCCTGCTCTTGGCCTAACAGCACTGTTAGGATTCCAGAGACCCAGCCTAGGAAGGCAGATTTTATTGGAGGAGTGGAGGTCGCCTACCTGGGACCCATCCAATCTGCTCTGCTATTTATCCATGTTGCTATCTTCCAAGGGAGGCAAATATTTTGCTCTGTCACTGCACGTTGGAACAAATTTCCTGCTTGGCCCCTGAAGTGCACCAACAAATAGCACTGGCTGTTTGCTTAAGCAGGTAAAACACACAGCAAAAGTCACTGGTATGACTCAGAGAGAGAAAGGAAGAAAACCATCTGATCATGAAAACCTTCAGCACCAGGTTTTAGTGCTGGAGTGAAAACCTAACGGAAGCTGTGCACCCTTCTAAGATAAATATTTCCTCTGCTGGAATTGCTGAGTGTATCACAGCCCAACAACCAGGAAGCCTTGCTTACTCATCCCTGCCACGTGTTTCTGAAGTGGTTTTCTGCTCTTTTAATGTTACCAAGGAGCGCATCCTCTGGCTGTCCTGGCTCGTTAGAAAGGCAAGCACATGCTGAGCAAAGTGTCAGAATAGCCCACAGAGCACTGATGCAAATAGAGGCAGAACTCTACACCACTCAGAGAGACACACACAGAGTTAAAGTTTCCGGCCATTGTGTTGCTGAAATTTCAAAACTAAAGGCATTTTGAATTAACCTTTGCATCCTCTCCTTGAACTTTTTGTTTACTTTCTGCACTTTTGCTTAGTGGAAGTAGAAGAGGCAAGACAACATTACTTGCTGTTTCTAGCTGGTTCCTGCTTTGTTTCTAATGCTCCTGTGAAAGAGTTTTATTATAAACTTCCCAGCATTTCAAGAAGACATTTTATTATTTGGGAAACTCTCTCTCATTTTCTATTTTCTTATCTCTGGTTGCTCTTAAAGCACATTTGGGCCTAAGTTATTTGTCATTTCCCCCTCATATTATTTGGTCCAATTCTGTGTTTGTGTTTGGGGTTTCACTAAGATTGCATGTGATCTGTGCCAAGACAGAGACAATGTCTATTCCCACATTCCTAAAATATGTGACAACAATGCAACAAACTCAAAATTGTGTGGCGGCTTCTTTTAAACAGGAGGGCTGTGTATAAAAGTCAATAATACACTTATGCCTGTGTTATTTGTTTTAAATTATGTTCAATTTCATACTGTCTCCACATTCCCTGTTTCCAATATCCAGCAGATTTTTGCATTGACAAATGTGTGGCATTTGCAGGAAGATGTTGTGGAGGAAAGCTGTGGTTCTTCTGTATGGGCTGAGCATGGCTGCGGCTTCTGCCCCTGGGGAGAGCTGTTTGAGTTCAGGATTATCCTATTAGATGGATGTTTCTAATAGTATTGCCAGCAGCCAGAGAGCTTATCTGTATTACCACCATGCAGTTTCAGAGCTCACATCGCCCTCAAGGCAAAGTGGATGAGTCCTGAGTGGCATTATTTGTTTTGAATTTGCTGTAGGCTCAGGATGTAGCTGAGCTTCCACAGTGGCTGCAGCTGACCTGAGCCAGGGCTGCTTTGCCCCTTTCTCACTCCCTTCCTGTATCCACAAGGCAAGCTTGTCCATCCTGCTAAACCTGCAGCAAATGCCCTCTAAAAAGAAATGGGAGATTTTTCTGCCAGCTTAGCAAACTGGAACGGTTCTGTGTGGGATCAGCATCAGTGCTGGTGTAAAGAAAAGAACAAAAATGCATAGCTATGGGTAGGAATGAGCCAGAGCCCAGAGAGAAGCTCTTCAATCAGGTTCAGGAGGCAGGATGGGATGTGCCTTTTAAGGAGACCTGCACGTCAGGTGCTGCCTCTGCTCAGCTTGCACTGAAAGTAGCTGTGTAGTGGCCACTGTGTGAGTCACTTACAGTAGCTTATCTGACTGAAAACCCATCTGGCAACAGCAAATAAGAGAGTTCCTTCCCACCAGGAAACTAAAATGACTTTCTGCACAGGGAGTTGATGGCTACATTAAACGCAAGTGGGAGAAACAGGAGTAGATGGGCTGGGGGGAATGTATGGCAGCTCACTCAGTATGGTCAGCTGCAGGAGGGGTCTGAATGCTGAAGGTGTGAGATCCTGAAATCCTGAGCAGAGACTGCCCATCTGGCTGGCTCTCTGAGCTGCTGGGATGTGCTAGGGCCCTGCTGGGTACCTTTTTGTTGAGTTACTCACCATGGCTCACATAAGTGGAAGAGGTAAGTGCTGGAGCTCCAGGCTGGAAAGCATGTGGCTGGTCAATGTTGGGAGAGGAACAAGATATGACA
Organism: Campylorhamphus procurvoides; assembly: GCA_013396655.1. Classification (NCBI taxonomy): domain Eukaryota; kingdom Metazoa; phylum Chordata; class Aves; order Passeriformes; family Dendrocolaptidae; genus Campylorhamphus; species Campylorhamphus procurvoides. The sequence goes on along the minus strand of WBMV01007163.1, from coordinate 391,769 downwards.
GCGACTACCCTCCCTTCTATAGCAGCCTGAGGTGCTGTAGGTCAGAGATTTTTTTAACTAAAAATAATTATTTTAATAGCAGTTTTGAATTAAGTTGATTTAGTTATCTATGAATACATGAATAAATGGCCACTTCTGTTAGAGGTGCCCTTTCTCTGTTTCGGTCTTGTCCTGGCAGAGTTGGTGGGGTGACCTGCAGCACGAGGGTTGAACAGGCTGGGTGGGAAAGGCTCAGGGTCAAACTGCCTGGTGTTGGTTTGTCTGACTGGAAAACATTCATTTAACAGCAGAAGCAGACCACAGGGACCACAGCTCTGCCTCTAATCACTTGACCATGACAACAAGACCATCTTTACTTGCCCATCACAACAATATCATCTTTCCACCACTATTGATTCTGGATATGTGCAACCCTCACTCACTAACCCTCCCTGAGAGATGGGAATCAGCCATGGATATCTAGTGCCTTTCCTATCAAAGGAGACAGACTATCTGATATGCCGATGTCATTGCTCCCCAGGCCCATCCCTGGTCAAGCACAAAGCCTGTTCCTGGAATGCTTCACTATCAGGTTTTCTTGCCAAAAATGAATTGGCAGACTGAATTTTGTGTAAGGTCACAGCTTCATGCCTCATTTCTTTTGGAGTTTCTGATCCCACACCAAGAGCCCCAGAGCTGATTTGTTGCATCACTGAAAAACAAGCCAAGCACCAAAACATTTTTAAAATCAAGGCCAAAGTTCAAGGCCTTGGTCACCACCAAACTCATGAGATCAGCAAAGCCTACATAAAGACCACTAAAGTACACTTCTTTTTTGGTCTCCATAGATCTTAAATATTATTTTTTTTTGTATTTTAAGGCATGGGTGCAGATTGTGGGCCTTTATTTTTTTAATACAGAAGCCAAGGATGCTGCATTTTGTTGTGCTGAATGGCTTGCCTTTTGCTTTGTGGCAGACTGAGTGGCACAGACCAACCACAGAAGCACTCTGATACTCTTCAGGAAGGGTGACTGGTGAGTGGCGCCTGGAAGATCTCACCCAGACCACTGCCCTGGTCTGCAGGAAGAAGGAGACTAAAGATATTGGGATTTTTAAGATAAATGATGACAATCTCTTTTGCTAGACATTCTGATACCACTGATGAAACAGAAAAGCTTTTCAATCACCCCAAATCTTTTCTCATATCCTAAGGTAGACACTGGATAAGACGTTTTTCATGGCTTTTCCCATGAAAAGCTGTATTTCCCCATATGGTGGCAAGTCTGAGGTGGTGGCCATTTGGTACACTCTTTTGAATGGTGCTTTCATCTGGGTTTAAGCTGAAAGAGGGGAAATTTTAGGTCAGATATACGGAATAAATTCTTCCCTGTGAGGGTGGGCAGGCCCTGGCACAGGCTGCCCAGAGGAGCTGTGGCTGTCCCATCCCTGGAAGTGTTCAAGGCCAGGTTGGATGGGGCTCTGAGCAATCTGTGCTAGTGGAAGGTGCCCCTGGCCATGGCAGGGGGTTGGAATGAGATGATCTTTAATGTTCCTTCCAACTCAAACCATTGTATGATTCTGTTGCTGGATCTGTGATAAGGGAGACCAGGAAACAACATGTGTTCACTGAAATCAGACGATGGAGAGGGCTGACATCTTGGCAAACATGTTTCAAAAAAGAAATTTCTTTCTTCCTGTTACCTGTTTTTCTGAAAAGAGCCTGCTCCTATGGCAGGAAAGTATGTTCTTTTCATGTCCCTGATTTTTGTAGGTCCAGAAGAAACCACTGGTGAGAGCTGGTTGGATAATGAAACTACACTGGAGCAGAACTGGGGCAGAGTTTTGATAAGTGAGCACTGTTTTATTGGAAACTGCTGGAAACACTCATCTCCTCTTCCCTCTGGGCTGAAACTTTGCTGTGCTCGAGCAGGGCTGTGGCAGCTACCCTGGCTGGGGGACAAATCCCCCTGGAGCTGGGGGTGGCCAAGGCAGTGAGTGCCTTGCTGCTCTCACTCTGCACCCCCACTGCCTCCTTGTTTCCCCCTTGTTGTGATTTGTTGGGCTGGGTTCTTGTGGCTGCTTCTTGGCTGAGTGCAGCTAAGGTATGTAAATTGCTTTTTAACAGTTAATATGCACCTACACATGCTTAAAAGAAAAAAAAAAAGGCAAAATAATATGGTCAGCAGTGAGTTATAGGAGACCAAGAAAGCATCCTGAGGTGAAAGTCAGTAGCTGGCTGGCCAAGTCCTGTGTGCTTCAAGGCTCTGTTCAGAATAAACTGAGAAGAGAGCAAATTGCTTCAAATTAGGATTTTAAAGGAGGGAACTGCTCCTGTGGCTGCAACACTTCCTTTGTGATCTGGGCTTCTCCAAATCAAGAATATTTGCTTTTTATAGAAATTTCAGAACCAAAAGTTTCAGCCTCCAGTGACATCTTGTTACTTGTCTTGACTTGGTCCGCTTTATTTAAAGGACAATGACCACAGCAGGAGAAATTATTGTAGCTGTGGAGCTTCTCCATTTCTGTTGTGAAAGCACCAAAAAGAACATGCAGGAGTTCTTAGGTGTTGTCTGCACTTTTTTTGCCTTCTGATTCTTGATGTGAGGATACTTACTCTCCAATCTACACTTGGACTTGTCTCAAGGACAATCTGGACCACCCAATCGAGGCACAGGTTTGGAGTAAAAGCCTGACTTTTCACAGCTTGACTCTTCAGGTGAAGTTTTCTACTCCTTTCCGACACCCCTGTGTCACCAGGTGGTCTGATACTGAGGTCAGTGTGAACTAAACCAGAATGTTACAGATAAAAAGAGAACTGTCTGGTTATACGTGAGGTGGTGCATCTGCCCTTCTTTCATCATCACCGAGGTCAAAGACATATTGTAATACATTTTCCGACATGAACACGTGCTAAGCAAAGTATTTCCATTCCTCAGGCATGCACAGCCTCAGACCTCGGCACACAAGGCCAACAGTTCCCTCCTGCCATTTCCCACCTGTTAGTCCCAGCTCCAACACCTTTCCTGAGCCTGATGGTGGGTGAGCTAGCCCCGGGTGGAATACCAGGCTTCAAATGGCACAGCTTAAAAACCCTGTTATGGGCAGGGGCTTTGTGAGTGCCTACTTGGAAACAGCTTGGCTTTCCATTCCTTTTTATTTCTACTCAGCCTTCAGTCTCACTCACCCCATCTGAAATATCTTCTCCAAGACAGCAAACTCAAGGCTTCTGCTTGGGAAATGTGGCAGGTACAACATCCTTGGGATGGCAGAGGAGGGGCAGGCACTGATCTCTGCTCAGTGGGGACCAGGGACAGCACCTGAGGGAATGATCTGAAGGTGTGTCAGGGGAGCTTTAGGTTGGATATTAGGGAGAGGCTCTTGCCCCAAGGGTGGTTGGGCACTGAACAGGCTCCCTGGGGCAGTGGCCACAGCACCAAGGCTGACAGAACTCAGGAAGTATTTGAGTGATGCTCTCAGACTCTTGGGATGGTCCTGTGCGGGGCTAAGGGTTGGACTGGATGATCCTTGTGGGTCCCTTCCAATTCAGCATATTCTGTGATTCAAGGACTCAGGGGGACAGACCTGCATTTTCAGATCTGAGGAGATTTTTTCTTTCTGAGCTTTGTTCTCACTGGTGTTTATGCAACAAATACAATCCACATCAGTTTGTGACAGTGTGAAATGACACAGCACTGGGAGAAAAGAAATAAAAGGAGTCATGACAGGCAGGTTCAGGGTTGGAGTTGCAAGAAAGTGTATTCATCTCTGCTGGGCAACCTGCTGCTTTTGTTTTATTGAGGGGAGGGCTGGTGAGGGTCGGGGCAGCGATCATTGCTATTGCTGCAAAGTTCACGATTGTTAAGAGTTGAATATCCAAATGACTCCTGAGAGTCTCAGGACTCTCTTGGATATTTTATTTGGGTTTTATTCATTTTTTTCCCCCCTGCACTGCCTTTGTTCCTTATTTTTTTATCCTGCTCTTCTCTGTTGCTGTAATCACTCACCCTTCAGTTCTTACCCACTCACTCACTGTTCTTGGTGCAAAAACCATCCTAAATCCTTGCTCTTCTTTTTACTCCTTTTACTTCCTCCACTCACACTTTTATTTTCTCTTCTGCTCCATTTCTCTATCCATTTCTCATCCATTCTCAATCTCCAGTAAGGACTCCATTACAGATTATTTTTCTAGCATAGATCTATGAACTCTCAACTTAAAAAAAATAATTTTAAAATGGGTGCATATTTATAAAAGCCTCCAGATATGTGTTGATGTGCTCAGGCACTGTGGTGGCATACAAAACAGAGGGAAACGGGCACTTAAGTTCTGCTAAGCCTCCATGGAAGTTAAACACCCAACCCGGTAATACATTGCATTGTGCTTTTTAATCGTGCATTTGTATCAGTACCTGATGATGTAGGAAGGGGATTCTGCCCCTCTCTCTTGCTCTGATGAGAACGCCCCTGCAGAGCTGCCCCCATCCCTGGGGTTCCAGCACAGCAAAGACATGGAGCTGTGGGAGCGAGGCCAGAGCAGGGACACCAAGTTGATCAGAGGGATGGAGCAGCTCTCCTAAGAGGAAAGGCTGGCAGAGCTGGGATTGTTCAGCCTGGAGAAGAGAAGGCTTTGGGGTGACCTCATTGTGGCCTTGCAGTGCCTGAAGGGAGCCCACAAGGAAGATGGAGAGAGACTATTTCCAAGGGGCTGGAGTGACAGGACAAGGGGAAAGGGTTCACAGTGACAGAGAGCAGGGTTAGGTGGGATATTAGGAAGAAATTGTTCCCTGTGATGCTGGGCAGGCCCTGGCAGAGAAACTGTGGCTGCCCCATCCATGGAAGTGTCCAAGGCCAGGTTGGATGGGGACTCTGAGTGTCCTGGGCTAGTGGAAGGTGTCCCTGCCCATGGCAGGGGGTGGAATGACATGATCTTTAAGGTGTCTTCCAACCCAGGCCATTCTGTGATCCTAAGACATCTATATCCTTCTGGAATGCCATGGCTAATGCTTTTAAATTTATCCTTGTTCTCATAGCTTTACTTATGGGCTTTTCCACACCTCATGGCTCTTGATGGAGGATGAAAGTTCCATGGGGTTGGAATGGCATCTGCCAACACGTCTGTAAAGGCCTCAGACCTTTTTTATGGTCTCTAAGGCACTACAAACAAACACGGTTCATGAGCCCCCTGTTTTACCATTCAGACTGTAAGCTGCAGAAGCCCACCAACATCCCCAAAGATCTTCTGGTAAAGGAATGTAAAGTAAAAAGCAAATAAATATGGATAATTATGCTTCTGGCTAAGATGTGTTACCAAAAATTACCAGTGACAAACCTCAGAATTGGGTGATTCATCTAGGCACCCAAGAAGCGCTTACAAGAAACCACGTGACTAATTATGCTGGAGGTCAGGGACAGTTCTGTGCAGTCAACACATGTAATTATTCATTTCACAGAAACCAACCCTTGTGTTCTCAAGGTAAATAATATGTGCTGTTATTGAGAGAAGGTTATGAACTGCTTGGAAGAACAAACCCCTCCTCTTGGGCTTCTTCTCTTGGTCATGTATTCCTTGCACAGCACCTGGCACAACAGCCACAAAGGCAACAAACCCCACCCCCCCCTCCAAATAGCACAAACCAAAATATGCAAGATCAGAATGGCCCCCTGCCAATGCTGATTTTTGTGCAGTGCCATTTCATGTGGGAGACTTCAACTGTGCTGCACACACAAAGCAAGAGTTGACCCTGTCTTCCGAGCTGGAATTTGGTGATACAACCTGGATTAGTGGGGTGGAAATCCAAGCAGAGGGGCTGATGAGCCTCCAAAGGAGCCATAAGTGACATCCCTGGAAGGGAGGAGAAATGCTACGACCCCATCCCTGCTAGCTGAAATGTGGCTTGGAAAGCACTGAGGCGTTCTCACTTTGTTGAGGAGACAATCATGCCTGAGTTTGAATGTGTTTGGTGACACTATAATCCAAAGAAAGCCATATAAGCTAATTATTACAGGAAACTCCTGTTTCAGTCATTTCAGCAAAATTTCAGTGCCTCTGTACATTTCAAGAGCTGGAACAAAGCAACTGGGTTTTGATTTTCACAGTTTACCCGATGTGGCATTGATGATGAACCATATGGTGATGCAAAGGACAGAGCTACATTTGTTTAAGGAACCTTCGGTCTGAATTTCCAGCTCTGTGAGTGCTGAGAGAGAGGAAAGAGGGAAGTTCAGAGGAAAACAAATGTGTCCTGAACTTTGAGTTTCTTAGCTTTTATATATTACCAGATTTTTCTGTGATGTGACCAGCCATCCTTTATAAACTTTGCTTTATCTCTGTGACATTTTGCATCTAGAAAATGATTAAGCTGTCATATTTGAGGACTGGAAAGAGCAAAGGGCTGAAAGAGTTTGTTCTACCTGTCAGGTTACTCAGTTACAGCTGAGACCCTTTGCAGGTATGCATTTCCATTGGTGTTCACATGCACCGTGAGCCAGTGCTCCTCACGCTACAGGAGCTATAGATGTAAAAAAACCCTTATAAATCTATATGCATAAAAAAATATACCACCTGGTGAGGAGCACTGTGGGACTCAGTAAAGCTCCCTATTACTTATTAGCCAGCCAGTGGGTCTGGTCTGCCTGTCTCTGTCCTTGGCAATAAAACAGAGATGAAAGGTAGCCGCTGATGTGGAGGCAGACTTGAAAGTACAGTAGCTATCTAAGGCCCTCTCCTTATCAAAGGCTGGGACAGCAATAACTATGCTGGATGGAGCAACAAGGACGTGTGAGGCTGGGCTGTCAAACAAAGTTACACCTTGTGAGCAAACAGCAGTTTCACATCCCTGTGGGCACCCAAACATGGCTGGCAGCAGAAGAGAGGCTGCAGCAGATGGTGCCCAGCCACCGTACCAGCCTCCTTCTCCAGCACAGGTACCGGGGAAAGAGCCTCCCCAGCTGGGGGAACATTCCCAGTAACTACCTGGTGAAGGCTTCCTAGGCAGGAACTGTGCCTCAGGCCACCAGAGGAAGCTCAGCTGTCACCTGCCTGGCTCTGCCAGGCTGGGAAAATCATTTTGCAGAGGCTTTCTCGACCCAGAGTCCCACAGATCAGCCCTTATTCAGACCAAAAGCAAATGGCAGGGAGGACAGCCCTCTTTATGAGTGTTAAAAGAGTCATCCCTAATGCTGGCAGAAGGGTGGGGCATGGGAACAGTCACTTGTGTCTTAGGGTCAGTATATCCTCCTTTAAGAGGAGATCATCAGAGTTTTGAACTCCAAGCTTCCTCAAGCACCATGTTGAAGCCATAAGAAGCTCAGCTGATCCTAGCTGACCCTAGCTTATCCTAACTGATCTTAGCTGATCCTAGTGGAGAACTACACTTAGCATTGACTAGAATCAATAACTTGAACAAAAAGACAATGCCTCTCTCAAAAAAAAAATAATAGACTGAGGTACTGAATCAGTCACTGCAACTTTTGTTAGCTTCATAAAATGCTTCTTTTTCAGCTCCCTGATTTGTCCAATTGTGTCTCTAATACGCTAGGGCTTGATGTACCTGACAAATTGCCTAACATAGCCAGCAAACAGGGCTTCTGACTGGGCTCTCTGTCATGAATTACTAAATGAAGGTTGGATAGACAATTTTTTTTTTTCTGTAGGTAAGTCAACCAAATCTTTGGAGCTGGGAGTGCAGTGTTAGTGCTGGAGTTCCTCCCTACAGGAGGTTTTCAGTTAGAGGAAGAAAGCATAAAAGAGCCACAAAGAAGATGCTGAAGACACAACATGCACAGCAGCAGGTATTGAACTGGCAACAGTGGCACAAAAGTATTTTTGTCTTGGGTCACAAGGACTCCATCAGGAGATGACATGGGATCCAATACTGTCTTAAATACCAAATTCTGTGCCAAACTTTCTTTTTCACTACAGAATGATGATGATGTGCTGGGTGAATGCACATGAGAAGGACTGTTGAAGCAAGTCCAGAGGGGGTCATGAAGTTGCTGAGGAGACTGAAGCACCTCCCTTTATGAAGACAGAATGAGAGTCGGGATTATTCAGCCTGGAGAAGAGTAAGTTGTATGGAGACCTCAGAGCACCTTCCAGTATCTGAAAGGGCTACAGGGAAACTGGAGAGGGACTTTTCATCAGGAACTGTTCTGACAGGTCAAGAGGGAATGGGTTCAAACAGAAAAAGTAGGTTTAGATTGGGTATTAGGAAGAGATTCTTCCCTCTGAGGGTGGGCAGGCCCTGGCACACATTGCCCAGAGAAGCTGTGGAAGTGTCCAAGGCCAGGTTGGATGGGGCTCTGAGCAACCTGAAATAGTGGAAGGTGTCCCTGCCTATGGCAGGGGGTTGGGATGACATGGTCTTTAAGTTCCCTTCCACCCCATGCCATTCTATGATTCTATGTTGAAAGTAGCTTGATAAATTTTAAAGAACTTCTAAGTTATTATTTGAACACAAAATTCTTGGTGAATAACTCTCCAGATTTATGAGTGAAGTTTGAGGTAACAAAAGCTGGGGGTAGCAGGTTGCAAAAAGACCTTTCAGGAAATAAAAAGACCTCTAATGTATTTTCTATAGCGTGCAACAGTCTCACCTAGAACCCTGTCTGTGTCACACAGCTGACGTTTCTGGCAGCCCCAAGAGCTGCTGGATCCAGGCTACAGGGTGTTACATAACATGGTTTGCTTCACTTTGGTCCTGATAAGAAAATTCTTGGAATTCGCTTAAAAAACTAACCATGGTGCAGATTTGTTTCATGTTGCTGCTGTGGGGGAGAGTCCTAAAGGCAGCCAACGTGATGGGAGAAGTGATGAGTAGTGTTTCTTTCCAGGTGTTTTCTCATTCCTGAGAGTAAAGTAAGTTTTGAAAACTTAAGCTTGGAGCTTTTTCCCCCTACTCATATCTGTCATAGTGGTCAGCATTAATATTAAACTCCAAAGTTTCAAATCACATATTTAACCTGCAAAAATATCTGGGATGGCAGGGAAGGAGAAGGAGCATGGGAAATGGGCCTGGAAATGGCATCTGAAGTAGCTGAGTTGTGTTCCCTGACACCACAGAAAATCACAGAGTGTAGGTCCTTTCATGCATTGACCAATTTTTTATTTTAAATAGGGTAAAAATTTCCTCCTCCTGTTGCTCCTCCAAAACCTCCTTCCTCTGATGTTTTGAAACATTCTTTTGATTTCCTGCTAGCATTTCTCTAAGGGTAGCTTATATGTACAAACATTGTCTTTAGTTTAAATAGCTCTCCTCTTTCACATATTTTCAGAAAGAGAAGTCATATACCTGCTGAGATTTTTTTCCCTAGGCTAAAAAAAAAGAGCAAGCTAAATAAGCCACATTCTGTTGTGTTTTTAGCATGAGATCACTTGTTCCATTTGTCTTAATTTCCTTTGATGGAGCTAAATCATTACAGCTTTTTGAAAATCACCACCTTATAATGGTTCCAACTCTTAGGACCTACTTCTTTTGGTAATTCTGACATTTTTTCCCCATCTTTTGCAGCCACTCCATGTTCACCTTCATTGAAATCCTTCTTGCAGTCTGAGTTCATCAGTATTGGACTTAACTGACCCAATCTCTCTGCAGCATGCAAGAGGACCTCTAATATGGAAAATATTAGTTATTTGCAACCAGTGACCTACCAGTTTAAATATTCTTTAAAGGCATGGCCATAGACTTTGAAGTGAATTAGTGTATAATTTTGGAGTCAAATAATGGAGAAAGGATGGGAGCAATACAAATTGCCTCACTTCCTGATTACCTGTGGATAAAATTAATGCAAAAATGGTTGACTACATTTCTGAATCAACAGCAAGTGTATCTGTATTTCTGGAAGCAGCTTTGCCCCTACTGAACACCCTCATGGTGAAAACAAACTAAATGAAAATTGCCTCCAAGATTTTCCTTTCCCTGTCTTCAGCAGCAGAAAATCCTGGAGCCCCCTTGCTGGAGTGACAGGAGCTGCTGGTTAAAACAGAGAGTGGAGCCCAGCCACCAGCCCATCGTCGTGATTTAGAGGGATAATTAGTCAGGTAACAATTCCACTGTTGAAAAGTCTGTGAGACTGGGATCAAACCAACTCAGCACTGCAGGCAACTGTCATGAGATAAAAAGATAAGATGAATGACTGTGTGTATTGCACTTGGAATACACAGGGCCCAATAGAGATGTAAAATATTATTACTAAATACACCAGCGCTCTGTCGTAAGGAGATTTCCTGCAAAAGAACTGAATAGATAAACTCCAGAGACCTGGACAGGGCCTGAAAATCAATCATGTCAGTAAAGCATTACCTGTTCCTGGGCTGCACCCTGCTCTCCTGTAACAATGTCCCCTGGGCAGGGTTTATACCTGTGTGCTGTGGCCATAGCAACACCTGTGATGACAAATGCAAGAGCTCGCTTGTGCCAGGTTGGTGAAGCCTGGAGGAACATGGCTCTAGGTTTCCATCACAGCAAGGAACTGCTGGTACTGAGGCTGTCATCTTTCTGGCAGTGCCACAAAGCTTGGGGGCTGACCAGTGAAGAGCTCTGGTGCGGTAACTGAGGTAAGAAAGATGCGAGAGCCATTGGGACTCTCAATATTCAACTGCACAGCAGTGTCAGATTGTCCACCAAAACATCTCAGGGTCCCTTTGCAGCTGATTTCTTGCACAGTGCCCTTCTGCCCCTCAGACGGCTGCTTTGCTCTGGCTGGCAATGCCAGGCAGGTGCTGGAGCAGATCCATGGCTCCAGAGAGCCAACCTGCTCTGAGCTTGAACGCCCATCCGTGAGCAGCTCCCGCATCTGCAGCGTGCCACACCCAGCGCGGTGCTGGCTGAGTTGCTGGGTGTACAAACTTTCCCATGATCATCTGGACAGCTCTTCTCATCCCCTCAGGCACAAAGCTTGTAAGTGGGAACAGAGCCACTGAGACAAATTTCTGTGGGCACAAAGCAACAGATACGCTCAAGTGACTGATTCGCATTTAACACTGAGGTTGTTGGTCCGTCCTTACAAACCCGTCACAGGTTCCTTTCCAGAGTGCAGTGAGTTTAGTCGATGTTGCAGGCATGTAGCAGCAAAAGCAAAAGGATTACTTGTGGATGATTCTGGGATCAATCACATACCCAAAGCACAATTCAGGATTTGGGTTTGCTAAAGGGTGACTCCAGAGGGCCATACCAAGGTGATCAGAGGGATGAGGAAAGGCTGAAAGAATTGGGACAGTTTAGCCTGGAGAAGACTTTGGGGTGACCTCATTGTGGCCTTGCAGTGTCTGAAGGGAACCCACAAGGAAGATGGAGAGAGACTATTTCCAAGGGCATGGAGTGACAGGACAAGGGGAAAGGGTTTACCCTGAAACAGAGTAGGTTTAGATTGAGTATTAGGAATAAATTCTTCCCTGTGAGGGTGGGCAGGCCCTGGCACAGGTTGGGCAGAGAAGCTGTGGCTGCCCCTGGATCCCTGGGAGTGTCCAAGGCCAGGTTGGATGGGGCTCTGAGTGACCTGGGCTAGTGGATGGTGTCCCTGCCCATGACAGGGGGTTGGAATAGGATGATCTTTAAGGTCCCTTCCAACCCAAACCATTCTCTAATCACAATTCAATGTGATTCTTGCACATTGTGCTTTTACTGCTCACTTTCTTTCACATCATGATCCTGTGCTAGGAGAAGTTCTCCCCAGAATATCCAGCACCTCTTGACTGTCTTTCCAGATGCAGAGGGAAGAAGAAAGGTTGGCTGGCAGCTGCCATAAAGTTACCAGTGTGGCTTTTTAATACCAGGCAGGCCCCTCTGTAACCCTTTGACATATCACCTTGCTGTGGAGCTGCAAAGAGCCCCAGTGCAAATGAGCACCAGGCTAATTGAGAACACAGGCCTAAAAATAGATGTGTCTGGGAAGTGATGATTTTCCTGCAGAAACATCAGGTTTTCATAAAAAACTCTGAAAATACAGGAGTTTTAAGTATAATGTGGAAAGGCTTTGGGTTACAGAGTTTAGATTTTGTGTTCTTCTTTTTGACCAACACTGAAGATTTTTGCTGAAAACTATTTTTAACAAAAAACACCAGTTTCATAAAGAAAGCCACAGCTACTGACAAAATAATTTAAAAAAATCATTAAAATGTGAGGCTCAGCTTACTTTCTTTTTTTCCTTGTCAATCTGCTTCCCTGCTTCTTTCATTTCTCTATTTTCTGCCCTCTCCTCCTCATGTGCAGCCCATTTGGTGATACTTACCTGGTAACAAGTCCTCCTAAGTGAAACAAGCACTGTCATCTTCCTCAGTTCTTCCCTCACTGCTTTTCCACTTTGTTAATTTTTTCTTCTTTTTCTGTCCATTTATCTTTATGAAAATTTATATTTCCTCTATCTTTTCCTTATCATATTCTCCCCCTCCCTTTTTTGTCCAACACTTAGATGTGTCTAATAATCTTTTTTCCTTCCTGGTTCCATTTTTCGTTCTTTCTGGCACCTTTAATACCTGTGCTTTCATTTCCTCATCTTCTCCCTAGATATTAATGTCTGCTGGCAATCTTTCCCACCTGTATCTCTGAACAGTACATAATCCATAGGGATTCAAAAAGCTTGAGTAATTTTTAATCATAATGCCACAAGAGCTTAACAAATAAATCTTATTATACCCATTTTATGTCTGGAAAAACTACAGGCAGAAATATTGATTACTTTGGCCAAGGCCATGAAGCAATTCTTCATTAGATCTGATATCTCCTTCATACCATCCTGTGGTCAGTCTATCAGACTGTTTTGCTCCTTCTGCTGCTGTGATACTTTATTTCAGATCTTCCTGGAAGCATTTAGACACTGGATTTCTACAGGCTTCAACCCTGCTTTATTCTTCACCTTTCATGACTTAAAATTTGCACCATAAATCTTTTCATATCTGGATCACCAGGCAGAAGCAGCATCAGAAACAGCTTTTCTCAGGGAGTCTGGGTATGAAAGTGTCTCAGGTGATTGCTTGTCGCCATACTAAGAGCAGTACAGAAAAAAATAGTTGTGAAGATCCAGAAATCTTCATTCCACAGAATCCCACAATCCCAGAATGGGTCAGGTCGGGAGGGACCACAGTGGGGCATCTGGTCCCACCTCCTGCTCCAGCAGGACCATCCCAGAGCACATGGCACAGGGTTGTGTCCAGACAGCTCTGCAATGTCCCCAGGGAGGGAGACTCCACACCCTCTCTGGGCAAGCTGTTCAATGCTGGGTCACTGCACAGCAAAGAAGTTCTTGCTCCTGTCCAGGTGGGACTTGCTGGGCATCAGTTCCTGCCCGTCCCTCTTGTGCCATTGCTGGGCACCCCTGTGCAGAACCTGGACCATGCTCTGCCCCCTCCCTGCACACACTGACACACATAGGGGAGGTCCCCTCTCAGTGTCTCCCGTGGAAGCTGAACAGCCCCAGCTCCCTCAGCCTTCCCTCCTAAGAGAGATGCTCCAGTCCCTTCAGCATCTCCGCAGCCTCCACTGAACCCGCTCCAGGAGCTCCATGTCCCTCTTGTCCTGAGGAGCCAGAACTGGACACAGCACTCCAGATGTGCCTCCCAGGGTTGAGCAGGGGGGCAGGATCACCCCCTCGGCCTGCTGGCAGTGCACCCCAGGATCCCACTGTCCTTCCTGGCCCCCAGGACACGCTGCTGGCTCAGGGACAGTTTGTTGTTCCCCAGGGCCTCCAGGTCCTTCCCAGCAGGTCACCTCCAGCCTGTGCTGGTGCCTGGCGTTATTCCCCCCCAGGTACAGACCCTGCATTTGCCTTAGCTGAATTTCAGACACATCCCTCCTTGGAGGAATGGAAAGATGCAGGTTCAAGTGTGCAGCGTATTGTACCTGCAGAAAACTTCATATATGGGAGGATGAGCTGGGCTGCTGGGAGAACAAGCGGTCTGCCTCTGAGAGGGGAAACAAAGAATGGGTTAACAGACACACAGTATTTTCATTTGGGTTGCTTAGACTGAGTTTCAGATTCAGTAACCTGGGTGTTTTTCACATGAGATGGGGTTTCAGAATGTAAGCAGCTTGCATAATGATAACAAGCCTGTGAGAAGAGAGAAGGAACTTGCCCCTGCTTCAGGTTGGGAAGGGTTAGTACTTGAAGACTTCAAATTACTTACATGAGCATGATGTGTGTCAGTGGGGGATTTTTTAATCATAAAACTAAAGAATGTATCTGGGTCCAGTCTGTTGGGCGTGCAAGTGCACCATATCTAGAAAGTTGTTTCTGCAGATGAGAGAAATCTGATAAAACTTGGAATGCATTTCCAAGCAAAGTTTCCTAACTTTGAAGGGCCACGGTGACTCTATTTTGTTTTAGGGCCATGTGCTAATTATAGTTCTATTTCTAGTGCAAGCTCTCTTCTCACCACCCCAAATGAGTTCAGTCTAGTTTCAGGGAAAAGAGACAGCGTTAACACAGTTCAGATCAAACATAGCACGAGTTTTGTGCTTTTCCTCGGTCTTTTCGGGGGGGCTCAGATGTTTCCAGAGGAGATGGACAAAAGACAGCTGCATTCCTTGGGCAATTCAATCTTTCTTTTGCATGGCATGAGCTTGGGCTCAGCAATCTCCAGTGCAACTCTCGTGCAGGCCATGTTTGTGGAGGTGAACATCTACAGCTCCTTGAGGTGAGCATGGTGCTCATCCCATAAATCGCACAGCAGAGACCTTATAAACATAGCTTTTGTGTGGGTTACCTTGCCATGTTGGCACTCACAAGGCTTTCTGTGCCACCCATCCTTCCCAGGGCTGCAGTCCTGTCAGCTCTTGTCTGCTCCACGTGTTTGGGCTTGAGTGGATCATCAGCAGAGGGGAGGCAGTGCTGGAGGAAATGGGGCTGGTGACTCAGTGGGCAGCATTCTTCCCTCTGAGTCAGGACTGACTCAAGCACCTGCATGTGTTGCTGAGAGGGCTGTTCTGCTAAAGCTGCTGGGTTATGGAAACAGCTAAGAAACCAAGCTCCTGACCACTCATGGCTTTTGAAACGTCTGTGGTCCTTCCTCAGCAGCAGTGGCATTTACCCAGTATCTTGATCACATTCCATCATGGAAAATGTATTTCACTCACTTCCAGCTCCCTCTGTTGCTTCAGTGAAACACTTTATTCTTCACTACCACAGCAAAATGCATTAGTATTTCGTATAAGTATGTATATGGTCTTTCATGTTGCCTTTTGGCTTTGCTATTGGCCAAAAGAGCTTGCACACACATTACATAACTTTTTTCATATGTCATTTTTCATACTTATCGAGGGATATGCTGGTCATCCTGCTCATACATGCACAGTGCTTCCACAATGTTAATCAGAAACCTGCACAGGTAAAAAGAATATCAGACTCCTCAAAGCCCAGTTTATCTCAGGGATGATAATAGCAAGGGACAGCTCTTGATTTCATCATGCAAAGTCCTTTTGCCCCATCATTTCACAGTGAAATGCAAGTATTAGCGTCACAGAGGCAAGAGCCTTCTCCACATTGGCTGCTCCTGAGGCAGTGTATCTAGTTTGAATAGGTCCAAATTCTTCTCTGTGTACTGTTGCCATTACCATCTACAGCAAAAGTGATTTTTGAAGGCAACCAACTTTGAAAATTTTGGACTTGATCTTACCTGGAATCATAGAATATCTTAAGTTGGAAGGGATTCACAGGGATCATCAAGTTCAATTCCTGGCCCTGCGTAGAACACCCCAGAATCCTACCATGTGTCAGAGAGTGCTGTCCAAACACTCCTGGAGCTCTGGCAGCCTTGGTGCTGTGCCCACTGCCCTGGGGAGCCTGTTCAGTGCCTGACCACCCTCCAGAGAAATAACCTTTTCCCAATATCCAACCTAATGCTCCCCTGACACAACTCCAGGCCATTGCCTGGGGTCTGTCCCTGGTCCCCACAGAGCAGAGATCAGTGCCTGCCCCTCCTCTGCCCCTCCTGAAAAATCTGGAGATGCTGTGAGGTCTCCCCTCAGTCTCCTCTTCCCCAGGCTGAACAAGCCAAGCGCACTCAACCACTCCTTGTGTGGCTTCCCCTCAAGGCCCTCCACCACCTTTGTAGCCTCCTCTGGACTCTCTCTAAGACCTTTAGATGTTTCTTCCATTGTGGTGCCCAAAAGTGCCCCCAGGACTCACTTTGTCCCCACTTCAGCTGGCACTCCTCAGGATGTGCCTCCCAGTGATGGAAGCCCTATGCCAGTGTTGAAACACACGCACTGCCCGATACTTGTTCTGTTTGATATGTGATGACAGTTCTTTATAGGTGTCTGAGAAAAACAAATGAAGGAAGAAGCAGTTCCTGGTGGCCTCTGCCAACTGTTGACAATACCAAATAATTTGCTTTTCCTGAAACAGACCTGATGCCTCTTGTGGATGATGTGGTGCGTAGGTGTTGTGTCAATCAATAAAAATTAAAAGCTGCTGAAGGGCAGGAACAGCAGCTGTGAGACTTCTTGCTACTTTTTGTTCACAGGGAAATGGTATCAGACTCTTCTTAGTGGCTTGTGTGATTTACTGTCACATTTATCTCACACGCTTCGGCAAGGACTTTCACAGGCAGATTGATTTTAGACCCCAGCTTTTAAAAGTGGGAGACAAATGGTTCATTCATAAAAAAAAAAGAGCTTATTTGTGAAAACTTATTTCTCATCCAAGCAGGGGTCCTGATTTTTAAGAACTGCTAAGCAATTTGCTCTGTTGGGAACATTTTTATTTTCCAATCCATGTCAGTCTCCCCCGTGATGAGACTTTTTTTTCCTAGAAATCATGAGACTTCATAATTTTGGAGTTTATGTGCATAGAGGGTAAGTGATTAATGGATAAATTATTTTACTCCCCTTATGTCAGAGGCAACTGCATCATTTATAACAATAACAAGGTCTGTATAAAAATATATCTCTTTATAACAACATCAAGCTCATCTAAAAGGTGAGCAGAGTTTTTATCCTTGTGACTCTGCTCAGAAGTCTGTACCAGAACCTCATGGGTTTGATGATTGTGGATTTCTTCTAAAATGCTATAATTGCTGTTTGGGAATGAGTGGGTTCTCTGAGCATGAAAGGGCTGGAATCCTGCTGCTGTCACAGGAAGAACCACACATTCAGGTAAAGCATTTTTTGAACAGCATCAGGTAATGCTGGTGACTTGGCATTTGTAAGTCTGCTAGCCCTGAGCAATCAGGGTTAATTTCTGCAGTAAAACTGCCATTGTCAGGGACTGGGATTGGCAACTTCTTCTGAAGCAGCTGGTAGGGACCAGGGACCCCTTTGGACGCAGGAAGCAGCTCATACCAACCATGGGATGCCCCAGGTCCACAGAAATGGGTCTTAGCAAACACTTCTAGTGCAAAGCAAGTAAGGAGAGAGTAAAGTGACGCTCCACTGCCAAAAGCCCTTGTGTCACAACCATCAGCAAAACTCTTGGGCCTGAAAACGATCAAACTGCCATATTTAAGTATTACTAAGGTAAAAAGAGATGCTTGTCTTTTATTTGAAACCTCTTTACCATGATGTCTGATTAAAACCTTTATATTGGAATTGTTCTTCAGGAGAAAAAGGCGTTTCGGAGAGAGAAGAAGAGTGGATTCACTGGGGAAGGTCTTCATTCTACAGAATGTTTAGATACTTCACTGGAAAGCAGAAATTCCTCTGACAAAAGGATACATACTGTGCCATGTGTTATCCCAATGCAACACCCAAGAAATTCTGACACAGAGCCCTGGAGGTGATACCCCAACCTGTCTGGCCCTGCCCTGTTGCTTTGTCTTCACAATAAGTTCTCCAAAGCCTGATGGTGATCCACAACCAGCATGGGTGGAGAACGGGCACCAGAATTACACTCTCACAGTGTGGCATATCTATCCCATCCTGGGCTTCATTTCTTGGGCAATGTAGCTGAGGTTTTGGCTTTCAGTCAAAAGTAAGGATTTTCCCAAGAGGAGAAATTGGATGAGGAATTAAAGAAACCCCACCAAGTGACCAAAACACCTCCCAAGCACCATTTTCCACTATTCATATTTGAAAGAATTAAATGTGGTTTTAGTGCAAGAAATAACTGTATGCTAGCCCTAGGGTTATGAACTGGATAAGCTATTAGGAATTTTCCATTTCTGACTGATTGTGATCTCACATCAGTGTAACTCTGCTCACTTTAATGGAATTACTTCAGAATTACTCTGATGGGAAAGCAGAGTGAGGTCCTGTGATTCTATAACGGTTTCTGCTAAGCTGTTCACATAAGCCTGAGAGAAGCAGTTTTAAGAAAATATAGTCTAATTTAGAGCCCATTTTTCATCAGTTCAGTTACTCAGTTTACTTTGGTCTACTGATCACTTCTTCTGCATTGCATGTGATTGTCCTTATAAGTGAGGTCATCTTTACAAGGCAAGAAAATATGCTTTATAAACCTAGATGGTATCATTAGAAGAAACAGGCAGGTTGGGTACCTATACATTTTTTTTTCTATTCTTTCTGAAGACAAAATTTTACCTATAATTAAGCATTTATTGTTCCATGTTATAGTTTATAAGAAACAATGGGTTGTCTATAAGATCCTAAGCCTTACCACCAAAGGATCTCCTTAAAAGTTGTATTAGCACAGCTGTTCAGCAGAAAAATGGTCTTCAGTGCTTACTTGGCTACACTGTGAGCATGAGGAGACTGGGAAGAGAGGGCTGCAAGGGCTGGAGCTCCATCTCACTACCTCCTGCCTGCATGGTACGTCCAACTTACACATGAATAGTAAGATCCAGGCCATAAATTCAGAAAGTGGTAGAATAATTATGTCAATGGACATCTGTGAAGTCCAAAGTCACACTTAGAACAGAGATAATTTCAGTTCTAAATACAGGGTTTTCCTCAGGGTCTTCTCTAGCCATCGTCTGAATATCCCAATATCGATATGCAAGGATTTTTGTGAATATCCCAATACTGATAAGTATTGGTGTGTCTCTTTCAAAGTGAAAGAGAATAGATTTAGACTAAATAGTGGGAAGAAATTCTCCTCTGTGAGGGTGGGCAGGCCCTGGCACAGGTTGGGCAGAAAACCTGTGGCTGCCCCTGGATCCCTGGAAGTGTCCAAGGCCAGGTTGGATGGGGCTCTGAGCAACCTGGGCTGGTGGAAAGTGTTCCTGCCCATGGCAGGGGGTTGGAACTGGATGATCTTTAAGATCCCTTCCAGCCCAGGCCATTCTGTGATTCTATAATACTCCAGCACAGGACCAGTCATCTAGAAGGGACTAAAATAGAGATGGGTTTGAGGTCTGGAACCAGATGTGTTTGACGGTTGGAATCAGATTTCAAATGGGTTTAAGACTCAGAGATTTTGGAGAGAAACAGTGTAACCAATGTAGTTCCACAGGGCTGACTCCATCAGTCAACAATACCCCAGAGGAAAAGAAGTAGCTTCTGCAGTCTTTTGATTAACTGAGCATAAAATGAGCCTCCTTCCCCTTTCTGTTTTAATTAGATATGAATGAACCAGTTCAAACCGCATAAAAATTGACTTCTGACTCCTCTGTGTGTACATTAACCACTGGGTCACCATTTTATTTTTTTTCCCTGGGAAAACTAATTTTCCCGGAATGGGAATGGCATTTAAAAGCACTCTCACCACATTTTCCTCCATCCCAGAGCTTTCCAAATGGCAGGAGGACTAAAGCCAGGCTGGATGGGGCTCTGAGCAACCTGGGCTAGTGGAAGGTGTACCTGCCTATGGCAGGGGTGTTGGAATGGGATGATCTTTAAGGTCCCTTCCAACCCAAAACATTTTATAATTGTACAACCACGAGCTGTGACCCCAGCTTGTGGTCAGCCAGAGCTGGCAGCTGTCGGTGCTCGGGTGGTCGACATCACATCTGTAAAGAGAAGGGGAACAGGTTTACACGTGCAGGCTGCTTGCCAGCCTAGAGGCAACGTGGGGTGGTTTTTTGGGAAGGTTTAGTGGTGGGCGAGGGGCCACGGGGGTGCTTTAGTGCGGGCACCGCTGCCCTCTGCTGGGAGCTGCCGCCCGACGGGGCATCCCTCCCGGGTACTCGCCCCTTCCAGCATCCACAGGAATGGCAGGAACGGCAGGAACGGCAGGAAAAGGCACCCTCGCTGCTCGCTGGGCTCTGTCATCCCTCTGGGATGGCAACGCAGCCCTGCTTCCTCCCCACTGAGTGAAGAAAGTGTGTATTTGCTGGGAAGGTGCAGTAGCACTGCAAACTTATCCATCCCATGGTATCCATACCTTAGAAGTCTGTCTCAGATGAACTGAACTCGGGACTGTGGGTCAAATCCAGGTGAATGTGAGCCCAGGGGTGCCCAGGTGGGCAGGGAGGCCAAGGGCACCTGGCCTGGACCAGCACTAGTGTGGCCAGCAGGACCAGGGCAGGGACTGTCCCCCTGTGCTGGGCACTGGGGGTCCACACTTCAAATCCTGTGTCCAGTGTTGGGCCCTCAATACATGAAGGACATTGAGGGGCTGGAGCATGTCCAGGGAAGAGAACGGGGCTGGGGAAGGGTCTGGAGGGGAACTCATATGAGGAGTGGCTGCGATGGCTGGAGGGGCTCAGCCTGGAGAAAAGGAGGCTCTGGGGGTACCTTCTCACTGTCTCCAGCTCCTTGGAGGTTGTAGCTCAACAGAAGGTTGTAGCCAGGTGGGAGTCAGGCTCTTCTCCTAGGTAACAAGAAACAGGACAAGAGAAATTGTCTTCAAGCTGCACCAGTGGACATTCAGACTGGACATCAGGAAGAATTTCTTCACTGAAAGGTTGTCAGGCATTGGACGGGGCTGCCATTAGAGGTGGTGGAGGCGTCCAAAAAAAGGATGCTCTCATTAAACAGCAGGCCTTGCAAATTCAGGACTGCATGATGAGGACAGATATCAAGGGGCTTGGCATGCAGAAGTTCATTCCTGGTAGTCCTTGCTGGCTCCCTTCTGCAGTCAGTGAGGATATCTACCCATAAATCCAGCCCCTCAGCATTTTGGCCAGCTATAGGAAACTTTATATTGGCTCATTTCTCCTTTCACAAATCCTAAAGAGAGTCTCAGCCAACTGAGAGCTTTAAAATCATGCAAAACTCATAATCAAAGGACAATTTTCAAAGCCTCAGCCTCTCAGATAAACCTGTCCAAGCCTCTTCACCTAAGTAATGAACAAAGATGTAGGAGAGGCAGAACCTTGAAATGAAATGTGTAAACTAAATTCAGCCTAGTTGAGTAGTCAGACACATGGGGCAAACTGAAAGTTGCTGTGCAAGGGGTAGTACTCAGAGTCTGATGGCGTCAGAGTAGGACTGCTGTTAAAATTGGGTTTATCTGTATATCTGTACAGAGATGTGTGTGCGGATAAACAGTACTACAGACTTTACAGTACAGGATGGAATTAGAGGGACAGCTTGAGCTGCTGAAACTTCTGCAAGTAATTGCTGGATGAAATGAGTAAGAAGATCAAAATGTTGGCAGATTATACAACTGCACAGTGGTGGGGATGGACAGACACTAGAGTGGGAACACTGCTGGGCAAAAATAAGTTTCTCAAACATCTGGGAGAAAATACTCAGAAATCTAACTACTCAGCAGGAGGGTGGAACTTGGAAAGCAATCAATGCTCAGGGACTCAAGGGTGAAAAGGGCAAAATAGACACAGAGTCATGGAATCATGGAATGGTCTGGGTAGGAAGGGACCTTAAAGATCATCCTGTTCCAACCCCCTGCCACGGACAGGAAAACCGTCCACCAGCCCAGGTCACTCAGAGCCCCATCCAACCTGGCCTTGGAAACTCCCAGGGATCCAGGGGCAGCCACAGCTTCTCTGCCCAACCTCTGCCAGGGCCTGCCCAGCATCACAGGGAACAATTTCTTCCCAATATCCAATCTAACCCTGCCCTCTGTCACTGTGAACCCTTTCCCCTTGTCCTGTCACTCCAGCCCCTTGGAAATAGTCTCTCTCCACCTTCCCTGTGGGCTCCCTTCAGGCACTGCAAGGCCACAATGAGGTCACCCCAAAAGCCTTCTCTTCTCCAGGCTGAACAATCCCAGCTCTGCCAGCCTTTCCTCCCAGCAGAGCTGCTCCATCCCTCTGATCCCCTTGGTGTCCCTGCTCTGGCCTCACTCCCACAGCTCCCTGTCCTTGCTGTGCTGGGACCCCAGGGCTGGGGGCAGCTCTGTAGGGGGGTCTCCCCAGAGCAGAGGGGGTAGAAGGGCAGAATACCCCCCCTGCCCTGCTGCCCACACTGCTCTGGATGTATGAACTTCTACTCTGACATGAAGAAAATAAATGCAGCATGGGGCTTTACAGGAAAAGACACGTGAGGAGGTGAGATGGGGGCGATGAGCAGATCTGTGGAAGGCAGGCTTGAGAGCTGCCATGGGTTAATTATTTAGCTAGAGAGTCAAATGCATCCTAAACTTGAACACCTCAAGAAGACGTGAGGCACATACAAAAAGCAGAGGATTTTGAAGACATTCAGGCATATGTAGGGAACTGGAATACTTTTTCCATGGGAGTTTCACTACTTATGGGGGATAGGAGTGTATCTGTTTTGTAATATAAATACCACTAGGACTCCAGCAGAGGCAAGAAAACAGAACAAGCTGTCTAACATGAACTCTGGGGAAGAGGGAGGAAACTCAATGGGCCAAGTTGCCATCTCAGCTTTTATTGTAGCTTTTGCACCAAAATGCATTTCGCAGAAGTCCTGTGAAATAGCCACTGGGAAGTTGGTGCTTTACTCCTGAAAAATGTGGGGTTTTCATAGCCCATATGATGGTAACCCGCTTATGTGTGTATCTGTGGCAGCCTTCAGAGGCATCCCTGGTATCACACCACAGCATTCCGAAAACAAACGGTGAGATGCTAAGTCTCAGTTCATCCAAAGGGAAAACAAGGCATGGAAAGGTTAACTGACTTGCTTTGTGTTGTGCAACTCTGGGGCCCTGCTGGGAATGGAAATAGCTCTCAGAACTTTTATTCTTAACAGCAGCCAGCCAAGGGAACCTCTGCTTGGATCTCCAAGGATTTCCTCCTACGGCAAAAGCTTTGATTTCCAGTAAAGAAGGGGAGGCCGGGTGGGAACAGCCGGAGGAATGCCATGCATTATTCACGTGCCTGCAGGGCAGCGTGGAATGCGAAGGCTGAGGAGCAGGAGGCGGCAGTGCCTGGCTAGGAGAGCACGGAGCAGCTCAGGTGGACCGCTGAGAATGATCCAGGGGGATCCAAGGGTGACTCAGCCACGCCAGGGAGTGGGGGGCTCAGTGGGGAGCAGTGCCGTGTCCTGAGGTCACCTTCAGGGAGCTGAGCAAAGCACAGACACTGCTGCTTCAAGGCTGAACCTTAACAAATGTGTGTCAGGAAACCTGAAACCCAGCTCAGAGAGGGGCTTAATTTTGCGCCTTAGCCAAGCCCTATATAAATTCATATAAACTGCAGTTTGGGGCTCAGGCACACTAGAGGCATGGGGGCAGAAAGGTCTGGCTAACATGCTTAGTTAAGGTGGTGCTTGATGAGATTTAGGAAGGAATTTCAGGATGTATTTGCTGGGATTTCAATGAACAAATTTATGTGTCCCGGAGATCCCTGTCTGTTATAAGTACTGTGGGTCCTACAGCAGTCATTTAATACTTCTGGGTGTTAGGTTTCTTAACTACAAAATGTGAAAAATGTTCATTCTCCAAATGCTGTTGCTGGATAATGAAACAGCTCTTTAGAAGGAAGATGCCATGAATACATAGTCTGTGGCTATTACTATTGTAAATAAAGGGAATATATTCCTTCTTAATGGTGAATCCTGAGTAATTGCTAAGAAAAAGAGGGTGCAAGGGAAAGAGAAAACAACTTGTTCTGCTGATGGATTTGAATTACTTTTAAAGAACTGTCTGAGTGAAATCTGAATAACTGGATAAATCTTGATATTACAGATTTTTAGTGGCAGCAATGCTTGACTTTTATTGAAACTAATTGGGTTAAGTACTGTTTCAAATTTGGACCCATGGCTTTTCTTAATATCTGAAATACCTGTGGGTAGGTAGGTGTAGGTATCTTAGCAAGTCACATACTTCTCCTCCACCCCCAAAAATGCTCAGAACTGTCTTAACTCTGCTCTTTTTTCCTCCTATGTTAACACAAGTCAAGTGGGAGCTGCATTAGAATCGCACTGGTGGCATCCTTTGAATTTAGGCTCCTAAGAGGCTTTTAGAAATTGGACAAAAACTTGTGAATTCTTATTATGTGTGCCCTCCCATAACTCCAGAGTTCTGCCTTTGAAAAGGGAGTTGTGCCTTTGAAATTGGTTAGCACAGAGTCATGTCTTTGAAATTGGTTAACACTGGAGACATGAAATATGGTTTCTAGAGTGCTCACTGAAAGCAAACACCTCCAGAGTGATATAGCTCTCCAAAATGCATTACTTTTCTCCCCAGTAAATACTGTAAAAACTCACTTGGGTATTTACTTAATGTTACCTCTATCACTGCAAGAAGTCCAGAAGTTTAAATGGCACTAAATATGCTTTGAATGTGGGACTCAATTTGGTTTCTGTTAACTCGGTCATATAAACATGCTGAAGGAATTTCAGCTCTTTTTCTCTAATTTAGTGTGTCTACTTAATAAATGTTTAACAGAGACTGAGACAGCCATTCAATGTGATTCTCAGCATCTATGACAACTGGTCAGCCATAAGGGCTGAAAATAGCGTGTATAAATCAGATAAATTACCTGAAGTGTTATTCTGGCAGGTGTTATAATAAGGTGATACAGCCACTGAATGTCTGTAGCTAAATATTATTTCAATTGCATTGTGGCAGTATTGGAGAGGCATCTCAGAACATGACCCTGTTCCACAAGGCACTATACAAAGCAAATACAAAATAATCCCTGCTCTGAAGCACCAGGAACATGAACTGTCTCTTGTAGCTTATTGCTTTCCACCATTTCCTCATTTGTTGTGTCTTTTGTTTCTAAGCTATCCATGCAACCTCCGGCTAGTTTTCCGAAGCTTGAGGTTTCTCTTCTTCTTCCTCTCCATTTGCTTATTTCTTTTCCCTGTTAACATGTCATTTATTTGCATTCTTTCACATTTAAATCATCTGAATTTGTCCATCTCTTTCTCTTGAAGGAGTCTTACTTTGCCTTGTTCGTCCTGTTGCTTTTCACCTTTGCTTCATTGAAGTCAGATTTCCAACCTGATGCCAGCTTTCTGCTCTGCCCAATCACTTGTTCTTCCCTTTGATCTTGGTGGCATTTTGTCATCTCCCACCTCCCTTCTACAATGCTTAGCAACCACCTAACACTGTGCAGACACTGGCTAATGAAACAGCACAGTGATGGGATAAAGTGAGTAAATATCACATTATTACACAGATAAGTCAATGCAGGTAAAAAAAAAAAATGTAACGAGGGGCAAGATGACAAATGTACAAGTCTGCATGAACCTGAAATTCTTTGTTTTCAACTCTCCAATTCTTTAATTCACTTCATGCTGAAGGATTACTGTTCTTTGAAGCCAATGGCCAGAGCAGCTTCTCACCAAAGCTGATATCGGTGAAGTTAAGGCTGTCCTAGATGTCTCCTGTCTCTGACTTCTGTAGATCCACGAGCTGGCTTCATTTCCAAAGCTGGAATGGTTTTACCACTGATTCCCATCACTTTACATAGTCTCAAAGAGCCAAAGAGTCCCATGGTGACATGCCCTGGAGGGTGCTTGAACAGCAAGCAGAAATCTAAAGGGAATCCTGCAAATCCACAGGATTGCTGCCAGTGGTACACATGGGTTTAGTGCAAGCCACTCCGTGGGCTGCCACGGCCAGAGGGAAAATTAAGGAAATTACTCCAGTGACTAACCTTTCCTGACCAACCTTGGTTTCTTTTCCAGAAAGATCTTTTGCTGTTGAAGTAGGCAGTTTCACAGGCATTCATGAAGATGCACGTTGTGGAGATGAGTTCCTGGAGTTTCACAGGTATTCCCCCGTATCAGGAAGGTTTCCATGGTAAGAACTTTTCACTTCATGGAGAATCTTGCAGATATAAATCATTGGGGTGGATTCAGGAATCTGAATCTCTTTGGACTGAATTGCATACATACCTTTGAGAGAGAGGGAGGTGAATTGGAAAGATGTGATAACAACCCTCGATCTGTGTGGAAAGGATAAGAAACCAAGAGAAAGGCCATGGAAGCCAGTGGGATAATTGAATTGCTAGGGAATGTAAATAATAACATTATTCAGCTGAATAATGATGAGCATAGATGTGAACAAGTATTTTGTGAGGGCAAATGAACCTTTGGTAACTATTTTGAGCAGTGAAAAGCAAGACTAGACGTGGGCTGAGGAATTGAGCAGTGGAACTGTTAGGGAAAGGATCAGGGAATGCTTCTTAGTAGTGAGGTCTGGAGCTGGAGCTGGTTCTCACCACACCACTTGGGTGACTGAGGTGTGCACATTCCTTTCCTGCCCTCTTCCCAAGGGAGTGGGGCTTGTCTCATCAATCTAAAGAAGCCTTTCCATCTCTAATTTCCTCTTCCTCTGTTTGAATAGGTTATCTGATATAATTGCATAACATTCAAGTGCACAAGGCAGGAAGAAGTGATAAAATCAAGAATGGCTTTAATGAGGCCAGAAAAGGAAGAAAAACTGAGTCAATTCAAGGGACCTTCAAGGTCCTTTTGGTGTTATTCAAGCAAAGAAATGGAAACACTGCTAAGACAGAAGAAGCTGGGTGGAGTCAGAAGGTTGATTTGGAACTAGTAGAGCATTCAGTAGTTTCAGTCTCCACCAAGAGGTAGGTAGTTTTCAGGTTAGATGGTGTTAGGAAGCACAAAGAGAAATTTGGGGAAGCAGTTCTGTTCTGCTGTAGAGTGATGTATCTGTTGCAGTGGGGTGGGACTGAATGGAGTGAGACAGATAAGGAGGGATGGATGGCCACAGAGGAATGGCCAGGTTCACACATCCACATGGAGGTCTAGCAAAGACTGATGCTGACCAGGGAGTGCTTAGAAACACATGTTTTGCACAGAAAGGATCCATTTTCTGCACTCAGTTCTATTAGCTTATCAGTTGAAATTAAACTTCATAGAAAGACGGGGGGAAGGGGAATTTAATCTCATATAAAGAGAATATGTTAGTATCCAGTTATTCCTCAGAGAAAAGTGAAGGATGTCATTGCCTGCCAGACAGAAATTTTGAAAAAGCCTGATGTACATAGTAGTTCAAGGGCACAGGGCACAGTAATTCAATTTCCAATGCAAGATAATACAATCAGGCCCACTCAGGATACCCCCAGGGAAAGTAGCAGGACCAAACATGTCACCACAGCCCCTAAATTAATGGGGAGGTAATTCCTGTTCTCAGAAGCAGAGACCTGACTAATGGAGAAGCCAGTGGGGACCCACTTTTCCCAGCAGTGTTACAATCAGTCTACCAGTGGCTGTGGGGCACCTGGATTCAACCTGCTGCTACAGTGAGCAAGGGGCCTCAGGTATTGTATTAGGAGATGCCAAAATCTGGAAATTTAAGGGGAAAAAATGGTAGGTTGGATTCAGCTTTTAGATACACAACCATGAAGCAGGAGCAGTGATGAGTTGAGCTCACCTCTGTTGCTCTGAAGTTGGTCCCTTGCGGGAAACAAGTCCTCGTGGATTGATTCATGGATTGGTGGTCCCTGCCCTTCTGCTCCAGTGCAGGAACCCAGCAAGGTCCAGGCGTTCACGTGGACTAGGCTGGGGGGAAGCAGAGTGTCTAATACCAGTGGATGACAGTGGAAGGATCTGTACAGAGGGTGTGGGAACAGGGCTCAGAACAACATCCTTCCCCATTCCAGTCTGTGAGTCACTGACTCATTGAAAAAGGTGCACTTGTCCCTCAGGGCAGTCTTTTCTGGGACAAGCTTCTTTAGCTGCAGAGACATGGAATGAAATGAGGTTTCCTCTGTGTCACCAAAATGAGATATTTTCCTGGCTCAAGACTTGTTTTCCCATTAGACTGCAGCGCTTCCAACAGGGATGCCCCAGGAGGCACTCCCAGGCACATGGGAAGCCATGGGCTGGGATGTGAAAGAGGTGTGTGTGAAATAGCTGTGACCTTGCTGCCTGCTTTGCTGGTGTGAAAGAGTCAGGATGGCCTCTACTGATGCTGATAATGAGAGAAAGAACAAGAGAACAGCTGCTGCTGGGGTGGGAGGTTGAGTTTTGCTCACTCCCAACTTCCTTTCTGTGTTCCGTTTGCTCATCTTTCCACTGTCAGAAGCAGTCAGGCCATGGGGCAGTGCCAGCCCTTCATCCTTATGTCAGCAAGATCAAGCTTGGTCTCTGCAGCTGAAAGGCTGTGTTATCTCCTCCCTGGCTGCCATGAGTCCAGAGGCACTCTGGCAGCTTCTTTCCCCCCATGTACCTTATTTTATCACCATGATGTGAAGAAGAAACTTCATTGTGTTTGACAGTTCTCACATTCTATTTATGATATCATTTACTGATAGTATCTATGTAATGTATCACACCTGTATACATAACTAGGTATTATTCTGTCTTCCTAAAGTCTAGATGTATTTCTCAGTCATCTTTTATGTGATCATAAGAGAGCCTAACTCCTTCCTGCAGAGACAAATGCTGCATTTCAATTTTGGTTGTGTCCAGAAGGCATTGCTCTACTCCTGCCTCATGCTTTTACCTTAGTATTAATTACATTAATAACAAGACCTGCAGGCTAGGAGTCAGTAGTAACACCAGGACCCGGCTTCTAGCTCCATAACTCACTTCCTGAGGTGAAATCACTTATCTCATCCTTTATATCAACCTGGCTAGAACAGGAATAATTTTTGCAACAGGCTGCAGAGATCACGGTCCTTCCTGTATTTTTCTCAGCTATTTCTATTCCCCTAAATTATTGTTGCAGCTTAGACCTCACAGGTGACTTGTTGTTATGTCCAGCCAGAATAAACAAAAATAAGGAAAAAAAAAATAAAGATGTATAACTTTTACCTCTGTAGAGTATCAGGGCAAGCATCTGTTTCAAAAACACGGGCAATGTTAATTAAGAGTGGACATCAGAGTGATGCCTAACTACTGTCAACATAGGTGTTAAACAAAGATTTTCTTCACCAATATTTTCCCTGTGACTAGAAAACAAATAAAGGATGATATACATGGAATAAACTCCAGTTATCACAGTTGTACCATTTTCCTCTGTTCAGATGCTACAATATTTTTGCTCGGATTTTTTTCTGCTCCAGTTAAAAGTATTTGGAACTATTTTTTCTATTAACCTAAGAAAGATCTAACTAAGCCATTGCCATTCACTGTTATCCTACAAAACAGTCCAGGTGTAACCTTTTTCATTAGTGTCTTAGTTCTGAAACTGGCTCAGTAAAAAACACTGCCAAAGTTCTTGGAAATATTATCAAAGCTTGTGGAAAAAGGGAAGCATTTGGCTCACATCTCTGTTAGCAACAATAATCAATGCCCAGACAAGCACAGACTCAAAAAATGCATCAAGAACTCACTTTATATTTTAAACAGACCATGAAGACCTTCAAACTCTTCACATGGAAGAGAAAAAAAGGGCGGGTGGGGAGGGGGAGATGGAGGGAGGGAGAGATTTCCTTCCACCACCAGGCAGCCAGAGATCACTTCACACTTCCCTTTGGTAGGTTAGAGGGGAATTGTAAAGCCATGCCATGTGAACAGATGGAGGCAAAAGATCTCAGCTTTCATGGAACGGGTTAAAGATGCAACGCCTGGGACGGTGGGCGAGACAGGGCCCAGCAGCAGGGGCTTTCTGCCCCCTGACAGTCAGACATCTCCAGGGCCTGCTGGGGTGGCAGCAATCCTTGAGGAGCACTTCGGCAGGTTCTCAGCATCCCGGCACCAACTAAGCCCCCAGACTTGTATAGGCACTTCACATTTAGGAGCATGTCTAATCCAATCATGGGCAGATTGGAAGCTGTGTACCTCCCATATAGCATATTCTTGTCACCTTGAAAGCAACCCTCTTCTCCTCAGCCTTCCCCACTTGTCTTCCTATCAGCCTGTGCAAGCAGCAGCCCCTCGCCTTGGGCACACGGAGCTAATCCTATTTGCTCAGCCCACCAATTTAACGGCTTTAAATATTCGCCAAGATGGATGCAGCTGAAAGGTTTGCAGCCAGGGAGAGGGGAGAGGCTGTGTCGAGCAGTGGGAGGCAGCCTTCTCGTGCTGGTGAAAGCAGAAAAAAAGTCATTCAAACCCACGAAGGCTGAGCCGTGTCTCATGCTCACTCACACAGAGCTGGCTACGCATGTGCAGGTCATTGCACACACCAGCAGTGTCCCACTGGCACAGCACAGCCCCTGGCTGTTGGGTGGCTATTCCTCTGTGTCTGGCTGGTCCTGCTTGGCTGTGTTGGTGCTGGTGCTGGTAGGAGTGATGTGGTCCGTGTGATTTAGCCTGTGTTAGTTAGCTTAGGCGGGAAGGTGTGCACGGAAGGAGGGAAGCAAGAACAAACACAGAGGATGCCAAGCACCCCCTAAACAGAGTGGCGACCATGTGAGCCTGCTGTGGTTGCAGAAGGGTTCAGTGTCGCCCGAGGAGGCTTTACCTGAACTCCTGTTCTCAGCTACCTGTTTACAAATTCCTGAAGAGAAATTCCTCCCTTTATCTGTTCTGAGCACCCTTTAGCACCCTTCAGCTATACCTGTGCTCTGGCAATTAGAGCAATCCAGAGGAGGCAAATCCTTCAAGGAGGAGTCAAGAATACAATCAGGAAGCTGTTCATAGAATCACAGAATACACTGAGTTGGAAGGGACCCACAAGGATCATCAAGTCCAACTCCTGGCCCTATACAGGACAATTCCCAAGAGTCACACCCTGTGCCTGAGAGGATCATCCAAATTCTCCTTGAGCTTTGCCAGCCTTGGTGCTGTGCCCACTGCCCTGAGGAGCCTGTTTGGTGTCCGACAACCCTCTGGGGGAAGAATATTTTCCCAATATCCAACCTAATTCTCCCCTGAGACTTCAGGCCATTCCCTCGGGTCCTGTTCCTGGTCCCCAGAGAGCAGAGATCACTGTCTGCCCTTCCTGAAGAAGCTGCAGACAGCTATGAGGTCTCCCCTCAGTCTCCTCTTCTCCACCTGAACAGACCAAGTGCCGTCAGCTGTTCCTCACACTTCCACTCAAGGCCCTTCAGTATCTTCATTGCCCTCCTTTGGATGCTCTCTCATAGTTTAATGTCTTTCTTAAATTGCATTGACCAAAACAGTGCTCCCAAACTCTTGCCACTACTCCAAATTATCCTTCAAAAAGAACCAGTCTCCACCACTGAAAACCCCGTGGAGACTGTGAGTCCCTCCTCCAGCACTCCTGCCTTTACTGATCACTTGACTCCACATATGGAACAGCTCTTGGCTTGTGGTTTAACTCACCTGCATGAGTCACACCTGAATTCTTCTCCTTACCTACCAGAGGTTAAATAGAATTGTGATGGCTCTTGCCTTTCAGGGTATTACAGTCTTTGATGTGCAAAGGACATAGATCTGTCTGACATTTTGACCTGGCACATTTTTTACATTTAATCTGCTCTTTTCTTTTCTATTTGGTTCTTTAATACTTAGAAATGTGGTGTGGTTTGTTGGGTTTTTTTTCTCAGCTTGCTCCTGCTGCTTGTGCTAGTGGAGATCTTGTGCACTAACAAAAATCTCAAGAGTTTTCCTGTGCCAGCAGGTGGCTAATCTGAGGATTGTCCTTGATGATCCAGACTTCGGCTCTGTCCCTTAAACAGGCAGACAAATTTTTGACATTCTGAATTAAGGCTGAAACGGACTAGGAAGGGGAAGTGCAGCAGATGCCATCTTCACTCATTCCTGTTCTCAAGACCTAAAGATACCTTCTGTAATAGAAATCCCAGTGTATTTGTCTAGTGGACAACACACTTTTTCTCCAGGCTGAGAGCACTTTGGGCAGTGACTTTACAACTCACGAGGGATATTCCAGGCTTCCACCAATAGCATTATAGAGTAAGCCAGAGGAAGTGAAGGCCCTTTATTAACCTGATGGAGGTTATGGCAAGGGACAGCACTCAGAGTTTGCATTTTCCAGCTGCTGGCATGTTGTGAGCCTGAGACACCTCAAGAAATACAGAAAAAAATTTTTAAAGCATGAGAATCATTTTCCACCACCAGCTCTGCCTCCCCTTCTCCTCCAGGAGGGAGTTCCCACGTGCTGCTTAGGGATATATCTTGGTTTCCCCATTGCCCTTATCAGCAATATATGTCATCACTGTGTATTATAGGAACAGAGACACTACCTTTTTGCAGCAGACCTGTGTTCAGCCCAATATCCTGGGGTTTGGGTTTTTTTTTAAATCTTACCCTCCTGTTTCATTTCTTGGCATTAATTGCTCATCCTGTCCTCTAGCTTGGTACAGTAGGATCAAGTATTCTCCTGTTTTAAAAGCATGGGGATGTATCTGGTAGAGAACAGCAGATTTGGCCAGTGCAGCTTCAATTCATTGCGTCAGCCATGGTGATATTCAGCCATCAGGGAGCAATTCACTGGGAAAAGGTTAAGAAGAACTGCACATCAGGAGCCAAGGTCTGAAGTGAGGAAGCAGAAGATCCAAGCCTGGGGGAGAGTGACCTGCCTAGTGCAGCTGGATGGGAGAGGACAAGTAGGACTGCATGGAAAACGGAACCAGGATTAGAGACTCAGGATATTCAGAATGAAGGCAATAGCAAGGATGTGGTTTTTGCAGCCAGATTAAAATGGTTTTTAGCTAGGAAGACATTAAAAGTGGTCATCCTCTCCTTCTTTCTCCTGGCACTTTGGTTGTTCCCACTGCCAATGCTGTAGCTCTGTGAGATCTCGAGCTGTGACAGGGTCAGCTGAATGGGAGAACAGATTGTTTACTATCCCAGGTTTATCTGTTGATGGATCGGGTCCCAGATCTGGCTCCCGCACAGCTCTTTAAGCAAGGATGCTGACACAGGGGAGGGGATGTTCTCAGCCAGAGAGATCCACATAATTTCAAACATTCCCTCCCTGAAAACACCAGGCCAAAACAGCTGATGGAGCTTGGCTGCATGTGCTTGAAGGGACTGCGAACAAGCAAAACATACTTCAAGCTGAGCAGGCCTGGGCAAAACTGAGCAGTCATTTACCTCCCACAAGCTGCTCCCCTTCAGAGGCTGTGGGCTGCACAAGTCATGGCAGAGCCCACAAAGAGGTCACACAGGCAGCCCTGTCAGAAGAAGTGGCAAAGGGCTGTCCACAGGGTCCAGCCTCCTCATTTCTGCTCTGGGCATCACCAGTCTAGAGTCCCCCTTGCAGCGTCCTACCAGGAAGCAGCACTAGAGCAAGCACAGGCATTCCTAACAGGATATAATTACATGAGAAAACAAAAAAAGAGAAAAAAAAAAGAAAATTAATTAAGAAAAAAGGGATGACCAGCTTCCAGCTTTAGATAGAGTGATAGAGCTGAATCCCAGCAGGCAAGATTAGTGAGACTTCTAGACAGATTAGGGGCAGACAGAGATTTCATCCAAAAAGGGGAAACTCCTCAGAACATGCTTTTGTAAACAGAGGGTATGTGACTTTACTGAATGGATAGTGCAGGATGTGAGCCAGATCCTCACCTGGAGTGAAACGGGAAATCCCTCCTGCCAAATAGGGCTAAGGACTCATCCTAGCTAAGACCTGATCCAGTGTGCTGATGGCAACAACCTCTCCACATATCTTCTGCTGCTGCTTCCCACTGAGTCCACGGCCACCCCCTGCCCAGGGAGAGGTCGAGGAGCCACGCACCTCGGGCCACACAATGATCTCATGGGAAGTCCCACCCCAAAGCATCTTCTCTAAGCTGCATTCAGTCGCCCCTGCCCTGATCTTTTTCTCCCCAGCGCTGGCTCTCTGTGAGAGAGGCACTGGGACACTACTGAACTACCCTCCCTTTATTCACAGGATGCTAAGGTATTTTTTTGTTGTTGTTGTTGTTTGTTTTGTTTTGCTTCTTCTCAAGAGCTTTGATGTGGAGAGGTAAGGACCAAAGATCCCACACCCGCCCTGTTCTCCCCATCAGCTGCCGCTGTGTGTTTCAGCACCGCGCCGGGCTTCAAGCGGAGTTAATCCTCTTCGCCCCCGTTTCCATCCACCCCTCCTCGGGCTCTGCCGTCCGCCGTGAGTTTAGTTGGAGCCACATCACAGGCGCCCCCCTGGTTGCCCTTCCCTGGAAGCAGAAACTGGAGTGACCCCGGGTAGTCAGGGGAGAGGAGACACAACCAGCGAGCCCCGGCGGCTGCGGTGGATCTGCCGCTGTGCGCCAGCACAAGCAGCGAATTCCAAGAAGATGCCGTCATCAGCAGCTCTGTGAAGACAGGAAAGTGGTTACAAATATTCTGTTGCCTCAAAGAGAGAGAGAAGAAACCACAGTCTGGCTGCAGCTTCACCTCGTGCTTTCTGATGATCTGCTGTTTAGAGACATTCGCTGTCTGTGGACAGGTAGAGGTGAAAATATCCCGGTGGATGCAGAGGGATTGATTTATCTTCGGCCAACACAAACACAGCCTACTTCTAGCATGCATACAATAGCCCTCCTATCAAAGGAAACAGAGGCAGAGGTTTCTTCCTCAGAGCTGTCTACATGGCACATCTTGGGAGAGAAAGATTTGCCATGGCACATGGCGCAACCATCCCCTTCCAGCTGGGGCAGGGCTGTTTTGTCCCAGCGTGGGTTCTAGGGTTTTACATGCAGTGTCTTCTTTATACACTGATGCTGCTCAGTGGGCAAATACATCTCATCATCAGAAGGTTTCTACCCCAGTCTCCTGGCCTAAATTGTCTTCATTTTGACAACGTGCTGCATATGCATCTGTTTGCCTGAAGAGCATGGAGCAAGTCCTCACAAGCATCCCTATCACAACAGCAAATGGCAGAACAAACAAAGCTGGAAGCTTTCTGAGATGTTTGATTAGCAGTTCAGTGGCCAGATTCTCCATCCGGTCCAATGGCCAGGTATGGTCCGGTTGGAAATTATTGGGTTGGCTGCGGTGCAGAGAGGTGCAAAGAGAAAATATTACTCATAGAATCCTTGACTGGTTTGGGTTGGAAGGGACTTTAAAGATCATCCAGTTCCAATCCCTGCCATGGGCAGGGACACCTTCCACTAGCCAAGGTTGCTCAGAGCCCCATCCAGCCTGGCCTTGGACACTGATTGATGCGTCTCCAGTCAGTTTGTACCAGTCCTTCATGACCTGTTTCACCAGTTGAAATTACATGTTCCCAGCACATCTCTGTGCTTCCCTGGTGAGCCTCTTGTTCAGGAGCTGTAGCAGAGGGCACAACCCTGAGCTTCTCTCTCAGGGCTTCATTGCTGCAAAACTGCTTGGATCCTATTCTACCCCAGTCTGAAAAGGCCCCTGTTATTGATATCCTACATTCCTTATTTTCACTATCAAAAGGTTTTACTGAAGCCTTGTATTTTCCACAGTGGGTACCCTTTCAAAACCCGCCAAGTTCACTTTAGAAAAAACAGATAACATTACCTTGGTATTTGTGGCATTCCTTTTACTGCTCTTCCCACTTCAGCGGAAGAATGCTGAGGATGTTTAGGGAAAGGTTAAGATAAATGTTCCTCGATATCAAAATAAACAATAGAGGCTAATGTGCAGCTTTTATTATTCATGTTCATACTGGATTCCAGTGTGAGTTTAAAGAGAGATGCCCCAGAGCTTTTAGTCTGTCACTCCCAATTCCAGAAAGAACAGGGAGCTCTGTGGTGAATAACACAGGGCACGCATGGTTTAGAGCACAGCACTCCCAAATTGCAGCAGGCGTAATCTGTAAGAGCTGTTCCACTTCCCACTGTTCCTCATGCTGGTCTCCCACTGCCCTGGGAGCATTGCATCTCCTTCGAGGGGCACGTACAGTGGGATGACCATTGTTCCTGGCACGGGCCTGAAATGGGCAGAGTGGCTACATCTGGCACTCAGTGACTGCACAGAATGTGGCTCCTGTTTGGTGCTGCTCTGCTCAGTTGGAGGGGGCGGGTCTGGGGAGATTCTCCCACAGGAGAGCTCTCAATCCAGAAAACAGACATTGACATTCTTGATTGAGTCCATATGTGCCATCTAAGGCTGTCAATCCATCCAGGCATTGCTCTTCTAGGGACATTTCATAGAGAAACTCACAGAAAAATGATGATCCACTGGGAACTGAGGCAGGAGTGAGAACGTATTCATGTACGTATACATGTGCACATGCAAATAATGAAGTTTCGCCATGTAAAGTCTCTCTTTTGGGATGGAAGCATGTTGCCAGCACTCAGCAAATAATAAATAATAGTAACGGCACAAGAATTCTTCCACAGAATAATTCATCAGCCACAAAAATTACCATAGCTATCCACCAGCCTCTGATCCGGCAGGGCAAAAGCCAGAAGATTAAATAAGAGGAAAAGAGATGTTCTCCAGGGCAGTCCTTTAGTGGTCCAAAGGGACCATGGTTTTCCTGCTTTGAACTGTGTGCAAAGGAAGGAGTGAAGTTCAGAGCCAATCCACTGAGTAAGTCAGGCCTAGTGTTCGAAAAGGCCAGATACTGAAGCCTTAATGTTTAGTTCCTCATGCCAGGTTCTTGTTCCCATGTAACCTGGAAGTGTCCAAGGCCAGGTTGGATGGGGCTCTGAGCAACCTGGGCTAGTGAAAGGTGTCCCCGCTCATGGCAGAGGGGTTGAAAAGAGCTGATCTTTAAGGTCCCTTCCAACTCATCCAATCATTCTGGGATTCTATGATTCTATTTGTTGCACCAGGAGATGATGAGTATAGTATACCACTCAAACTACTTGGGGTGTGGCAGTCTAGGAGAACAACATTAAGACAAATGATAGCTAATTCAAACCAAAATTCACCATTTCACAGCTAAGTGAACAGAAAAAATGTAAAGTGCTATTTGTCTTTAGAACATATAACATTACCTGCTCCACGGCCTAATTCTGCAACTCCCATGGGATGCAATTTGATGCCTCAACTATCCTGCTCCCATTTAAAGGGCTTCTAAGAAGCACCTGATGTGAGACACTCGTCGTGAAGTCTGTAACAAAACAAAGCAGGAAGAGCTGCAGAATTCTGGAGGCAGTGGTGCAAAACACAGCAGTGCAAAACAGATCCTCATCTGAT
The DNA here is from genome assembly GCA_013396655.1 of Campylorhamphus procurvoides. Lineage (NCBI taxonomy): Eukaryota > Metazoa > Chordata > Aves > Passeriformes > Dendrocolaptidae > Campylorhamphus > Campylorhamphus procurvoides. The sequence goes on along the minus strand of WBMV01007163.1, from coordinate 354,698 downwards.
CTCTTTCTAAAGAGACACTATCTTAGAAACATCTCTGTGCATAAGGCACTGCTTGGAGAGCTGATTACTGTTGCAGTGCCTGAAAGACTGAGGTGCTGAAGACTTCTTTTAGATGTGTTGGCTTATCCTGCTGTAAGATCAAAGTATTTGGGTTCAGATGCCACTGTAGTGCCACCCACGGTCCTGCAAAGGGTGAGAAAGCAGGAGACAGCAGTGTTGGTGGTGGTGCCTCAGCCCCACAGGACAAAATACTGACTGGTTTCTCCTCTCACTTACACAGAAATAACTCCACTGCTTTCAAGAGAGTAATGCTCTCAGCTCCAAATCATGTCTGTTGTTCTGAGGTTACAAGATGGAGCAATGATGATCTGCATCAGTTTTTTCCTTATTATGGTGGACCTTTGAAATCTACCCAAAAGGAGTTTTGACATGGTAAACCCTGTTGTTTCCTTAGAAACTCCAGATAGACTTAGCTATTACAGAAATGGCCTTAAAAATCCTTTTGCTCTTTCCCTGTGATTGTCAAGAAAATACCAGAATCTTCACAGCACCACTGGACATGGAACCTTGAAACAGTGGTATGAACCACCACTGCATGGTGGAGTTCCTTTGGGAATATCTGGTGGTACCTCCTTACAGATGAAGCTGGCTTTGATTTTTTAATTCCAGGATGATTAATTGACACAGGATGCAGAAACTATTCCTGGTCTTCCAGGATTTCTGCTGAGAATGACACAGGTGATCCTGAAGGCAAAGTCCTAGGGATGTATGTCACAGTCCTGGGTATTCTGGGTATAAAACCCTTTCCTAGTGTGGTTGATAGGTAGGACTCTGACACAGCAGTTCTTGTAGGGTTTTACCTCTAAATAAATCCCAGGAAAACAGGTACAAAACCAGGCTTGGTGTCTTANTCCATCCTCTTTCCTGCCTAGCTGCTGACTTTGCCCACTTTTTATTTACAGCTGGACCACAGTGTTACAGATAATCATGGTATAAACTGTGCTCTTTTAGTGCATTTTTTTGTCTGTTGTTTTCTGTAGGATGTAACATTTCCTTGTGAAATCAGACTCTTATGCCAGGCAATGATGAACACGCATGTTGAAAGAAAGTGCGCATTCCCAGGCTTTCAGATTAAATAACACCAGATGAAAGCAAAAGCCTGGACGAGGGACTTGATGGAGTTCCCACAGCAAGTCCATGTCCCAGGTGGAACTGAGTCCAAACACCTCCCACCCCGCTTGTAACCATGACAGGGAGGCTGCTTCCGAACCCACCTTGCACAGATCAGGAGGTTATGGTTTTCCTGCCTGTTGCTGTAACACACAACCTGGTTTGTAAGATGCACTAAAATTATGGCTTCATTTATAAAATGATCCAATTTCTATTTGCTGTCCACCCGACCCCTTTTGCCTCTTCAGGATTACCAGGATTCGCCTCACTTCTGAAGTCCCGGATGTCTTTATCCTTAACCGTAATTCTTTCCCCAGCCTTGTTCTTACTCCCAGCCCTGACCTTTATCCTAGGCTGTCAGAATAAAACTTTATAAACAAATATGCAGCCAGTTTCCCTTTTTTTTATTTTTTTTTCAAGCTTAAAAGGCTTAAAATGCAGAACACAGACCTTCTGATTTTCACAAACTGCTGTGATTGCCTACCTGCTTTGCCTAGTTCTATGCTAAAATCCATACATCCATTTTAATTTCAGAGGTGAAAAGAACACAGGTAGGCTGATACTTATGTGTAGCCTTCAGACATAAGTAACCAAAGCTGAGAGAATGAAAAAACATCAATATGCTTCTTGTTGTTATCCTTTATAGTGATGGCTGTATTGCAAGTTCACAGCTGGTGGGAAAACACCTGTAGAAATTACTACATGGTTATGGTTGTGATGGGTGTTACTGGAGTCCTTGACAAGAAACAGGACAAGAAACAAAAGTTTAAATAAGATACACCTTGTCTGTCCCTTGAGCTGCCTACAGTCATAGAGCCTTAAGTGAGGAGCAGAGGACAGAAGCTTTCAAAGTCAGCCACCTGACCTCAGAGCTGAAGCACCAATTTCTCATGTGACTTGGGCTTTTAGGAGCCTATATCCCACAGACTCCACAGAGACTTGTGAGATCAAGTCCAACCTGTGACCACAACATCAACTAGATCATGGAACTGAGCACCACATCCAGTTTTTCCTTATACAGCTTCAGGGATGGTGACTGCATCACTTCCCTGGGCAGCCCACTCCAACGTCTAATCACCCTGTGCTGGTTTAGAGGTAAACCAGCAGGAGAAATGGACCCACCACAAGAGAGATTTTAAGTCAGAGTTACAATTTAATGAAAGATATTATCATAAATACACTGACACAAAGAGAAAACTGCTTTCAACTCACCAGAACCCAACAGTATAACCTAGTGTCCCGGGGCACAAGCCCAGAGGGGATTGTTAGCCCTGGTGCTGAGACCTATGTGGTTCCCCCAAGTCCAAAGCAAAAAGAAGTGAAGAACCTGTTGGTGCAGATGATGGCTGTGNTCCTTTCAGGCAGTTGTAGAGACTGATAAAGTCACCCCTGAGACTCCTTTTCTCCAGACTAAACACCTCCAGCTCCCTCAGCTGGTCCTCACAGGACTTGTGCTCCAAACCCTTCACCAGCTCTGTTGCCCTTCCCTGGATCCGCTCAATGTTCTTCCTGAACTGAGGGGCTTAGAACTGGACACAGCACTTGAGCCTCACCCGTGCCCAGCACAGGGGAAGAGTCACTTCCTTGGTCCTCTTGGCCACATTATTTCTAACTCTGTGTTTGAGGCAGTAAGTTTCACCACTTCAGCCAAAAAGTCCTGATGGCAGCAACCATAGAAAGGAT
>WBMV01007163.1:264173-351820 GCA_013396655.1 Campylorhamphus procurvoides | reverse complement strand
CCCCCCCCCCCGAAATATTTATGCTAGACTCTTTTGAGGACTTCTGTGCCATTGGAGTTGCTTTTGCCTACAAAGCTGAATTCATGCACAGGTTGCACTGAGGTACTGAGGAGAACAGAGAGGTCTTTGCCTGAAAGGTTTCCCTATAGTACAGGGCCCATGGTTTTGTATTTGCATGTAGGAAGCACATCAGGGCATGGCTGGGGGATGAGGGGTTGATGTGTTGTCATTCTCAAAGTTGTAACGAGGGTGGGGAAAAGGAGTTTGGAGGTGACTCGGGTGCCGTTTTCTGTACTGTATTTATCTTGTGCCATCCCAGACTTCATGCTGGCTGCCTGAGGACTAGGAAGAAAGAGTCTTCACAGCTCCTATGATTTATTGCCCACACTGTAGAGTTTAATTTCACTTTTGAAGTACCAGCATTGCCCTAGCTGAAAAAAGGGAGGCTGGACAAGCATGCTTATGCTTGTAGTGGTATTGGAAAATTTGTCAAGTACCTGTGGGCAGGTGTGGCTCACATACTTGGGTTAAACCAATCTCCAGATCTAGGGTCAGGAAGGAATTTTGCCCTAGGTCACATTGGCAGGGACTATTGTGTTGTTTTTGTTTCCCTTGCTTTTCAATGTGGGTTGTGGTTGGCTTCCTAGATAATCTACTGCCATCTTAAGAAACGCTAATGAGCCAGGCTTTAGGTCCACAGGTGGAATAGTAGATCCAAACCTGAAGGTCTCAGGCCTGCCTCACTTAGTCACTGCAGCCACCTTGTGTCCCTGTGCAGAGACTCCAGCACAAGGTGTCCTCGGGGTTGTCAGTATCCTTCAGATTGCCCTATTACCTGGGCATCTCTACCTAATAAAACCCCTGAAAGTGTGTGATTTGGAAATCTGGCCGTGCTGCTCCTCTCTCTGATTGTTTCCCTGTGGTGCAGCACGTTTTCAGGTTGCTTTGGGTGATGGAGCACCTTGTGATGAGGACAGGGCATGGATGTTCCCTGGAACCTGACAGACTGCAGGATGCTTGTGACTGTGATGCCCTGGACTTGTGGATGTGGGTGATGTTGCCTGAGTGCCACAGTGCTGCCATTTGGTTTCCTGTGTCGCTGGGGTGGGGCTGTGTTGGTACTGTTCACTTTTGTTTTAGTGGAATCTGGTACAAAATACGAGAAGGTCTACATTTAACCCTTACTGTTCACCTACCACATATGTGGGATGACTGGAATCACACTGGGTGCACCATTCCATGGTCCAAAAAAGTCTGAATGAGAGAGTATTACTTTGGAGAGATGGCAGTCTTATAAGCAGGCACTCTTCCCTGTTAATGAAGCCACTTCAGGCATAATTGCAGTGCTAATTAATTTCAGATATGCTGTTGCATCTGAATTTCTCAACTAACCGGTGATTAAATCAAGAAGTCACGTGGGGAGTGGTTTGTGTGATGTTAGTATCAGTGGGATGAAAACAATCAGAAAGTTAGGGGCATTTTCCTGAGGTACTGAAAACCTTTAATAAGCCCCTTAATTATGCAATAACTTCTTTGCAAGCAAACACATGCCTATTATCATTATTATTGGGCTGATAGTTGATATCCCACTGACCTGAACAATTTAGAGAATTCCAAGTATTATGCAGCTCTCCTGCCAGCTTGGAATAGGCTGACACAGCTACAACTACCTATTTAAGAAGATTAGCCTGATTTTATTTGCATAAGAATTTAAAGCGACAAAACCACTGGCCACATCCAGGAAATGATCATTAAAAATGAATTACTGCACAGTCTCCTACTGGCTGTGCGGTTCACTTCTGAACACTACAGTGATAGCCAAGATCCAAGAGAGATGCCCTGGGATATCTTCTGCCAGGTTTTCTAGGCTCTTAGAATGATAGAACCATAAGATATGCTGAGTTGTAAGGCACCCATCAGGATCATCGAGTCCAGCTCCTGGCCCCGTGCAGGAATCACACCACATGCCTTTCTTGTGTGCAGCAAAAATGTCTCATTATCCACTCTGGCAAAGAAAAAGGCATCTTGTGTACAATGTGTGTAAGTATTCCTGAGTGGGCATTCCCTAGCAGTGGTGACAAGCAAATCTATGCATTCCTTGTGCTACTCATATGCAATTCCAGCAGTTCTGTGTGTCTGTGTTGGCCAACCCTCTGAGACACCAGCCTAAAGCAGCCATAAAACAGTGGGTTTCATTCTCAGCTGAGGTTCCCCTAGTCCCAGTGACAGAAGAGAGGAGCCCTTCAGAAAGACAAGGCACTTTATCCTGCTGAAGGGAGCCTGCTGGCAAGGGGAGAATCCATCCCGGCAAGCCCAGGTTTCCGCAGGTAAGCGAAAGCAGAGAAGGAGCAAAACCAGGGGGAAGAGAGAATGTGGAAATCTCGACTTTTTAAAAGTGTCAGCCGCGGGCTGTTACTTTTTGTTGCTGCTGCAGCAGCAGCTGAATGCTCCGGGATGCTGGGAATGGGATGCAGCGCCCGCATCCCTGGGTACCCGCGGGCCGCGCGCGCCCCCCGCCGGCACCGCCAGCGCCGCATGGAAAATCACAGAATCGCGGGATGGCCCGGGCTTGGAAGGGGCCTTAAACATCATCCCGTGCCAAACTCTCCCTGCCGTGCGCAGGGACACCTTCCACTAGCCCAGTTTACTCAGAGCCCCATCCAACCTGGCCTTGGACACTTCCAGGGATGGGGCATAGTGGTGTTATTTCGAAAACGTCAAGCACAAAGTCATCGTTGTTGTTTTCTTTTCTCTTTATCTCCAAAACTTTATTCGGGCTGTTTTCATGGCTGTTAAAAAATTACTGGAGAGAGTTTTATTTTAAAACCTTCAAAATTTTCAAAGCACCTTCAGGAATCATGTGGCAAATGATCTTCCAAAATCAGAAAGGGTGCCTGAAAGAGATTCCCTCTTCCTAGCCAAAGGAGCAGCAGCAGCATTACAGTCCAACACCCTAGCAATGAGACAGTGGGAAATGAGACGCAAAAGGCCCACCAAGAAAATCATGGAATCATAGAAAGGTTTGGGTTGGAAGGGACCTCAAAGACCATCCAGTTCCAATCCCCTGCCATGGGCAGGGACACCTTCCACTAGCCCAGGTCGCTCAGAGCCCTACCCAACCTGGCCTTGGACACTTCCTGGGATCCAGGGGCAGCCACAGCTTCTCTGCCCAACCTGTGCCAGGGCCTGCCCACCCTCACAGGGAGGAATTTCTTCCCAGTATCCAATCTAACTGGGCTCTCTGTCAGTTTGAAGCCGTTCCCTTGTCCTGTAACTCCAAACCCTTGTGAACAGCAGTGACAAGAACACCTTTCTGAATAGCCTGTGTGGCACTTGTGTGGCTGTGTTAGAGAAATCAGGCTGAAAAGCACCTGGAAATGAAATTGCACTCAAAACAGCCCTGATCACAGTGATGGCACTGTCTGGCTGTGCTTCTGAAATGCATCTTTGCAGTGAATTGTTCCTCAGGAGCTTCCAGCCTTCCCCAACCAGGATCTGCACACCAAAATCTGTGAGTGACTGAAAGCAACATGACAGCAAACCACACTTTGGAGAGCCAGGGAGGAGGTGCCCTGGCATGAAATCAGACACAGAGGTACAGAAGGGATGTCTGAGGGTCTCTGCTCCATCACGGACAGAGGCAGGGCTGGCTGGGCCCATGGCTTGCTCCCAAGGTGACTTGGGGATGGTTGCCCTCACCTATCCTCTTTGCCTCTTCCCAGAGCTAGGGATTCAGATTGTTCAGCTGCCCCTGTGCAATCACAACCTTGCTGTCAAAGCTTCCAGAGCTTGTGAGCCAGGCAGTGGCAGGGACTGGCAAGGGGAGGCTGTGGGACTCTCTCAGTCTGGTTCCCAGGATTCTAGCAGGTACATCATCAACCTGCCCATGTGTTCAGCATCTCCTCTTGATGCTCTCACAGCAGTTAAGGGACATAAAAGTGATCAAATGTCTGACCTGAACTGATTTCCAGGGGAGCAGAGCACCAGCATCTGCCCAAATTCTTCAAAAACACATGCCTGGATGTCTAGGGAAAGTAAAGCTGTACTGTTGTACAGGGAAAGCTTTCACCCCAAACAAGGAACATTTGTATTTTTTTCCATGTCTAAACCTCTGACATGTGGCTAAATGTTTTTTCCAAAGCCGTCAAGGTTGTCAATTCTATGGAATCTCAATTCACTGCAAAAGACTCTTGTTGCGGTCCGCTGAGGGTTAAAGGAAACGGTCCACACCAGTGTGGGGTAGGAACAGGAGTGAACACTTTATTAGGGTGCATGGGATTCTTATGGGGTTCAGTCAGAGGATTCTGGAACTTGGGTGGAGTTAGGGGCAGATCACGACATGAAAGGAAAAGGGAAGGAGGGTTTACAACTAATATGGGGAAACTGGGGGTGACTAGCCTTATATAGGGGTGCTGCATTGCACCACCGGCATGCCAATGAGGTTTTAGGGCTACATGAACCAATCAGGGGCAGTAACCGGGTTCCCCATAACCAATCAGAACAGTTGAACATGCAAAAGTAATGAAATAGTAATAATTATCTATCTAATACATATTTATCCTGACTATAACATCTTAACAGTAGAAAAACTTTAAAAAACAGTAGCTCCATGGCAAGAGGTAGATAGCAATTCTGACTGTGTCTATTTGGTGGCAGACAGCTCCATCCATTCATTAAAATCATCTTCCTTCAATGCTGGATTCGAAGTCCTGGATCGGCAGTCCCCCACAGGTGCTTCCCCCACAGACTCTGTCAGCCTGAACCTCTCAGTCTAGGGAATGAGAATGGGAAGTCACTTCACACAGTAGGAAGAGTGACACTGGAAGATCACGGTGTGTCCTTTGACCACTGAAGCCCTCAAGTGAAAATGTTCTTGTCAGTGGTGCTGGCATAGAATCCATACAAAGAGGGATGCACTTGTGCTGTTCCAAGGCAGGATAGACATCCAGGAATTGCTCCATACTTGTCTTGCCAGAACATTCTGCCATGAATTTAAGAAGTCACATAACATGAAATCTTGTTCTCACAGTAGCTCATGGGAGTCTTGCCATGGAATTCAGTCTTTTAATAAATAAAAATGTAAAATGTCCCCTGTTTGACAGGGGAAGTGATCATCAGACATCAGAGAGGAAGTGCTTTAGGGCCAAGACTGTCTCTCGCTTTGATGGTTGGTAGACCTTTAGTCCATCAGTTACATATGGAAAAAGGAATAAGAGCTATATAATTGAAGGAGAGGGAGAATTTAAGGCACTGATTATGGGAAAAGAAAACATTTTTACCCTTGTGAAAACAGCAGGTGCACACCTTAAGCTCAGGTTTTTCACAGACCATGAGGCAGAAGAGAGAAACAGGAGTGCAGATCCCTGCAAAGCAAGGAGCCAGATTGGTGGCAGAAAAGGGCAGACTGATTTAATGTTGCACGGAGGTCAAAACAGAAACTTTAGCATCAAAGAAAGGATGAGTGCTGTGAAAGCCCAGAGCTCACAAGTAGCACTTACCAGAGGTATCATATAAACTTAACCCTGCTGTCGTTGTTCCTGTTGGAAAGAGAGGAGGTGAAGGCCACGACCTGCAAAGCAGAGGTCAGATGTTACAGACCATCAGACAAAGGAAGTGACAATGGGGAAAGTTTCTTCTCTGGAGCATTACCAGATGGCAGCTAATCTCAGTCAGGGGAGAAAGCATGACCACCAAATCTACATGGGCTCCCTGAACCTGACACTCACGCATTATCAAGGGAAAAGACTGTTCTTCCAACTGTTGCAGGACAGACTATGCAGTGCAACCCATTCATTCAGTTAATCACAGTGCTGTGCTGATTTGGGACAGAGTTTTCCAAAATCAGACCTATAACATGTATTTGCTTATTAATCGTTTCTGCATAAAAGATGCCATCAGACATAGCCTGAAAATTCCTAATAGTAGAAATTTATGCTCCTGACTCCTCTGATTATTTGTGAAATTGTTTTCTGATTTAGAGGAAAGCACACTCAGTCAGATCAAGGGCTGCTGTGAACTGTAGAGGGGTCTGTCCTAGGCACTGCTCTTATGACAGTAGTGGGAGAAATGCTGTTGTCCTTGCATTCAGCTGCAAGTCTGCTCACAGATTTACTCAGAAACCTCTTCTAGCTGAGCCCAAGTGGGACTCCTGTACACTTCCATGTCCATACTGGGTACAAGAAACACAGAAATGAACTTACAGGTGGAGCTCAGGGAACCCAGAGTGGCACCTCGTCAGAGTAGTGGGGCACAGCTCTGAGAATGAAAACATGAATGCTTCTTGTGGTATTCATCCCTACATGGGTTGCATTTAATCTTGTCTAGTGGCTTGTGTTTTCACCATGCCTCTGTTTTCCTGCCTGGAGAAAGAAGGAATAGAGCCCCCATTGCTGTGAGCAGCTGCCCTGAGAGCCGCGAGGAGAATGCAGAGCTGAGGCGTCGCTGTGCCCATTGAGAGCCTGTGACTGGGCTCACATCCCTTCCAGTCATTTTCCTATGTGCAGAAATAGTGAGTTCACTAGCACCCTCACTAGGTTATATGCCGTCTATCTTTAGGACACCTCACAGGTGTGGTTTGAGCCCCTCAGTTTGTCAGAGGTTTTAAAAATGGTACTTAAGCACCTCCATGAAATTTGGTGTGTGTTTAAGTGCGAAGTTGTGTCTCTCATTGCTGTGATGGACAGATCTCCTCAGCATTACACAGGTGAGCAGTGTCACACACATATTTTTTTCCACAATCAGAAAAAGCAGTGAAAGCATCATACTCGACATGCCTGGTGCTCATTACCTTAATACCTGGAACAGTTATGATCTGATTTAAGGTTCTCACTTCTTCTGCACCTCTTGGGAGAAGAGGGCATAGGAACACACCCTTCTTAAAATGATCGACTGTGCAATGCCTGTGTGTTGGTGTCTACCTGCAATATAATTCTGTGTGATGTCCAATTCTGAACCATGGAAGTGAGAGCTTTGACACAGTACAAGGAGGTGCAGGGATGAAGTTCAAAGGCATGAAGTAAAAAAACCCTCCAGAGCCTGTTGTGGTACACCCTCAAGAGGCTTGTGCTGGGAGATGTCTTCTCAACCCATTTTTTGGGCACCTCAGCTACACTGTAATGAAGCAAGGTTATGAATACAACAAAAATTACAGGTTTTATCCATTATATAAGCTCTAAAACCCCTCTGAACTTGTGATGCTTTTGCTTTTGGAACCTTCTGAAAAGTTCTGCTTCATCTTTTGAGCTGACATTTCAAAATGTTTTTCCTGTGCTAAAAATTGTTATTGCATGAAGTGGACTCTGCAGGGCAAACAATCCTTTTAAAGAGAATGGACTGTTTTTCCCCCAAATTGGCAGCTATTTATTAAGAACTGGCCACAAAACGTATCTGCAGTGGTAGTGCAGAGCTGGCTGGAACTTGGAGCTTCAGTGAAAACTTTCAGCACAATTTCAGATTTTGTTGGACAATAGAGTTGGAGATTTCGACTGAAATGTTTCCAAAAATAGCAGAACTTGCACCCACACAGAGAGCTGAATGTGAAACCTCAAATTTTGATGGGGAGAAAAAAAGTGATGACATTTGCCTTCCAGATTTGGATCAGTCCCAACAATGAACTTTGCTTCACAAAGGAACTAAATAGACATAATAGGAATTAAACAGTACATAGATTATAAACAGAAAATACAAGAGACTAATACAAGTATCAGATATGCACAAGGCAGAAAGTTGAAAAGACAGAGAAGAAAATTAAATAAAGGGGGAAAGTATAGTTTATGTTTTGAAAAACGAGACCAGAGCAGAGATTGAGGCACAAATGTGAGCTGTGGTGCAGTGCAGAAATGTTCCCACCCCAGCCATGGAGAGCTGCAGTCATGGACAAGGCAAGGAGTGCAAGGCAGGGATTCTGGAGCAAGTCCAGAGATGATGAGAGGAATGGAACACCTCTCCTATGAGGAAAGGCTGAGAGAATTGGGATTGTTCAGCCTGGAGAAGAGAAGACTTTGAGGTGACCTCACTGTGGCCTTGCAGTGCCTGAAGGGAGCCCACAAGGAAGATGGAGAGAGACTATTTCCAAGGGGCCTGGAATGACAGGACAAGGGGGAATGGCTTCAAACTGACAGAGGGCAGGGTTAGATTGGATATTGGGAAGAAATTCTTCCCTGTGAGGGTGGGCAGGCCCTGGCACAGGTTGGGCAGAGAAGCTGTGGCTGCCCCATCCCTGGAAGTGTCCAAAGCCAGGTTGGATGGGGCTCTGAGCAACCTGGGCTAGTGGAAGGTGTTCCTGCCCATGGCAGGGGGTTGGAACTGGATGATCTTTAAGGTCTTTCCAACCCAGGCCATTCTATGATTCCATGATTCTATGACTCTATGATTCTGCACTCTCCCCACAGTCACATCAGCATACAGGCAAAGGAACTACCACAGTGCCCAAAATGCCAGCATGTGCCACAAGAAAGAGGCTACAGGGCAAGAGAAAAAAAGGGAAGCTGGGAAGGGGAAACAGTAGCTTGCAGGGAGCTCTGCTGAGCAGGGGCTGGAAAGAAGCAGAATGGAGTCACTCAGGTTGAGTTGGAAAGCCGGATTACACTGTGCAAACTGATGGCAAACGCAGCTGACCCAACCTGCTTAGGAACTGCGGTCACACTGAGGGAATCCCAGGGAGCTGGTGGTCACCAGGAGAGCCTTGTGCCACAGCCGACCTCCTGCTGACCTGTCCATCTCCCAGGCCTTGGGAAGTGCTAACAGGGAGTAACACTGGGAGAGACCGATGGTGGCTTTGACTGACGAGACCCTACAAGCTCCATCAGGGCTCAGATCCCGGCTCTGCCAGATCCCCTGTGGGTGCCTTTGGTGCCACTGCCCCCAGCTCTTGATGGAGACAACAAATATCACCCCACTCTTGTTTATCTCCTCAGCCACTGTGGGCGCTGGGTTTTGCTCCCTGTGCTGCCGTGCTCTGTGCAGGGGATCCCAGGGTCACTGCCACAGGACAAAACAGTGGGAACAACAATAACTGTGCAGTACTGGCACAGGAGGGGGGAGGATTGTTTCCAGCCTTCGCAGCCCACAAGCGTTGGCACAAATGACAGATGCAATCGGACCCCAGGGTTGTTGGGGATTTTTTTAAAACATTTATACATCTGAGGAAGGGGGACAGCGGCTGTTCTCAGCTACTCTGTTGAACTCGAGCTAAAAATTTGGGCAGGTGGGGGAGAGAGAGGGAGAATTCCATTGAATTACCATCAGAAAAAAACAAGCATAATTCCTAGAAATGCTTTTGTGTCAGCTTCAAAGATCCTACTGGGAATGCAGCTTATTCTCTGACCAACACGTTTCCTTTGCAAAAGGCAGCGACTGATGTATTTGGGGATTTTTTTCAGTCACCAGCAGCAGGCACTACCTATGTTTTCTTCCACTGACATGCCTGTAAGTTCAATCAGCTGAAATGGATTAAATTCAGGATGGGGCAAGTTCACATGCCACCCTAAGAGGACCCTGAGACAAACTGTGATCTCACTGTTGTAACTGGAGGTTCTGTTTCAGATCTCTGCTGATCTGAGAGGGATGAAGCAGGAAAAAAGGAAACACTTAACCCTTCTGGTAGAAAACACCACGGGAAGCAGAGAAACTAATGCAGTATTCCTCTAAAGCCCCATTGCAGAGTTGTGGTCAAATCTGAATAAAGTTCTTATCATCCCACTGCCTTTACAAGAGTATGAAAGTGATATTTCCGAAGTTTTGCTGGTGTTTGGACTTGATAAAAACAAACAAACAAAATAGTTAAGCACAGTTTACTTTAACAGAGCTGTAAATGCTATCCAGTACCTAGTGTAAAAGTATTCACATTAAAACTGTGGAGGTTTGCCCATGGTTAAATCTAAGCTGTAATCATGGCCAGTGATATTTTTTGCATAAGCCTTGATGTGTTTATGGCACATTGCTTGTAGTCACAATCCTACCGTCAGTAGCAGTATCTCTGCTTCAAAGCCAGACCTGTCATCGCCTTTCACTGAACTCTGTAGTCTCATGAATAAAATTCTGTGGATTAGAAAAAAAAAAATAAAAAAAAGGTTTTGAAAACAGCCAAAACCCAAAGCTACTTCTGAAATTATTTGAATTTTTAAAAAGAATGGATTTTTACTGCATTTACCCTGCCATTAAACACACCGAGATCATCACTGCATGGCCTCTACTGAACCAGACAAGCTGCAAAGCCTAAAGCCTTTATCCAGTTTGTCTCTGATAAACATTCAGTGCCTCGTTTGGGAATTTTGTTTAATTTGTCATTGAGGGAAGCGCTGCCACCATCTGCTGGGACTTTTGTCGTTGCAACCACTAAACACAGAATCATAGAATGGCCTGAGTTGGAAGGGACATTAAAGATCATCCAGTTCCACCCCTTGCCATGGGCAGGGACACCTTCCACTAGCCCAGGTCACTCAGAGCCCCATCCAACCTGGCCTTGGACACTCCCAGGGATCCAGGGGCAGCCACAGCTTCTCTGCCCAACCAGGGCCTGCCCACCCTCACAGGGAAGAATTTATTCCTAATATCCAATTTAAACCTACTCCGTTTCAGGTTAAACCCTTTCCCCCTTGTCCTGTCACACCAACCCCTTGGAAATAGTCTCTCTCCATCTTCCCTGTGGGCTGTCTTCAGGCACTCCAAGGCCAAAATGAGGTCACCCCAAAGCCTTCTCTTCTCCAGGCTGAACAATCCCAGCTCTCTCAGCCTTTCCTCCTGTGTTAGGATTTCAGTTCTTGCATCTATAAATATACCAAACATTCCCATTTTGACTCATATGGCTACTTGTTTGGTTTTTTGTATTTCTTTCCAGATACACCTGTGCTGGGTTTAGATTGCATTTGCCAGGTCTCAGCAATGGCCCACAGTCCTGGGTTGTGCTTGGATTTGGGAAGGGAAGTAAAGAGACTTCTATTCAGTTTAGTGCTGAGAATAAAAAAAATCAATGAAGGTATTTGGTGATAAAACAAGGTTTTTAACTGAAAAACAGTAGATTCAGACTAGATATAAAAACCAATAAATTTCTGATGAAGGTGGTGGAACACTGGCACAGGTTGCCCAGAGAAGTTGTGGATGAGTCATCTCTGCAAACATTGAAGGCAAGGTTGGAGAATTCTCTGAGTAGCCTGGCCTGGCAGAAGATGTTCCTGCACATTGCAAGGGGATTGTACCAGATGGAGGTGCCTTGCGACACAAACCATTCTGTGACTCTATGATTCTATTGATTAACTTTGCAGCAGCCACTCAAGAAGCCAACATGACTCGAGTTCCCCTGTCCAGGTCCTGTATAAATGGATTTTATTTATCCAGGAGGCCACGGAGTTTAAATGCAGAAGACTGGGATGAAAAATACCAGCAATGAAAGATGGAAGCAATACCTGGAGTTTGCATAAGACTCAGAGCAGGAAACAGGTTTCAGTCTGTGACAATATAACTCTTTCTGAAGATCTCAGAGTAAGATTTTAATAACTTGAGAACCACGGGAAGAAGGAATAAAAGTGACAAATGGAGGTATTTTTTAACATTTTCAGTCTTAAAAATGATCTTGGAACTGGAAATAATTGTAGTCACTATATCTGGGAATTACTGTAGAAATTAGACTCACAAACTTGTGGAGAACGTAAAACTAGAAGAATGTGTTAAATACCATTTATGTTTGTGTCATATCCCTCATATTTTTTAAGCATTTATTTAAAAAGGATGCATACAAGAATATGTATAATATGGATACATTATATAACCATGCACATGCTATTCATTTTAAAAGAATGAATAAAATAACATATAATATGGAGATACATGTACAACATAATCATCTGGAATTGTCAAAGCTTTGACTCCCAAAGATCATAATATAGATATTTTAATAATTTTGAAGTATTTTACTAGCAATATTTACTCTGTGTTTTATGTCTTCTAAGAGATGGAGATACTTAAATCCTTATGATGAGTGGCTCAGACATTCCACCTTAAATATAAACACCTGTTATACTCTAACGAGAATTTCCCATTTGAATCTCCAAATTTATCGGGGACAGGGTGACTTTTTTTTTTTAATTGATTCAAAACGAAATTGCCCTCTCTTAAAGTTCAAAAGTAATTTTTAAGGTGGTAAAATGACAACATCAAACCAAAGTTAATCTAATGAGGTTTTATACTTTGGGATGACAAAGTCACCTGACTCACTTAAAATGGGACTCTGGGCAACTCATATTCAGGCTTTGTCTTCTCACTGATTCTGTCAACATTTCAAATGTTGGCGTGGCAAATTTTAAAGCACCAAAGAACTTGATAACTGTTGGCAAAATTCAGCATTAATAACTTAAAATAGACATCAGACCTGCCTGCATTGTGCCTCACAAACGGGGCTTTTGGAGGGAACGGTGGCAGCACCTGATAGTTACCAGGAAAATTGTCTGTCATTCACTTTGTAGGGCCATTTCTTCAGTGTAGCCTGAGACACTGCTCTGTGCTTCTTCCAGCCTCATCCCCAGTTACTGTGGAGCACAATGTACTGAGGAATCTGACGGCCCTGGGCAGATGGAGTGGTGATGTCATTGGACTTTTCCATTTCTACTTCCTAGGAACATTTGCCTTATTCTTACACGCCAGGTCTTTCTCGACATGTTTTAGACTAGAAACATTTTTCTTCTCAGGGCGTAGAGAAGGAATAACTCCTTTTTGATTTCAGACAAGATCTGGCAAGTGAGCTCTTGCTGCTAGTGAAAGAAAAAGCCTTCAAAAAATTAACACAGAATTTGTGTTTAGCAAAGTGATTTGCATAAGCTGTACACTTGGTTCTTAGAGTTGGAACAGTTCTAACCTATGACAAATTCCCCTGTCTGGGCTGTCTTCCAAAATCATTTTCATCTACCCTGGCAAAAGAACTGAAGTCTGCGTTCTGCACTAATTAAAGGCCTTCAGGAGAAGGGCCCCAGTTGAAATGCTGACACACTTTGTACACGCTTTATTTGTGAGAGGGGATACTGAGCCCATTTGATGGTGCCTCCTGCTCTGTCATGCCGTGCAAAATTTTAAGTGGGGAGATAAAATGGGTACAGTTATGTCTTGTTAAGGCTCTGAGTTACTAAAACACTGCAGTCTTCCCCCTTAAAAAGCATGATATGGAGACTTTTAGGTCTTTGAAAAAGTAAAAGTACTAAAACCCGTGGCAGTTCCTTAGTGAATATGAAATGACATTTGAAACTTTTATGAAGCATTATGGCCTAATGGAGCTAAGTCTCTGTTCCCTTAAATGGCTTCATTTTGGAAACAGCAGAGTATATACCCAGTATATGACCCTTTTACATAAAACTGGGAATGGCTGAAAAGGGATGGCAGGGAAAACAGCTGTCCTAATAACTGTGGATTTCTTCTAGCAGGTCTACCCAGTGCTGTGAGGAAGATTTCCACACTAGATCCACGAAAGGCTTCTTGGCTTTTAGGCACCCAAAGCATTCCATGGAATTCAGAGTCCTTGACTGAGGAAGGCACTCAGAAAGTCTCTTCTTCTGAAGTTGTAGATATGAGTATCCATCATCTGCTTTGGAGATCCAAATACACACGTGCTAGGGCTGAAGACAGATGTGACCCTGGATGTTTACTGCTTTTTCCAAGTGCCCAGCACGAGGCAAGGAAAGGAACCCCTCCTGTGTGTGGAGCCTCACCTAGGAAGTGTGCTCTGAAAGCACTGATTAGACTCAACTTTGCAGCTGAACTACACGGAGAGCCCCTGTGGAGACTAATAGCGCTTAACCAGGGTTCAATGCACTCACCCTGGTCAGGGAGAGGGCTGAACTACATCTATTCAGCAGCAGATGTTCAGATGCTTAGTGACCTGTGGGAAAACACTTGGGAGAGGCAAGGGCACTTCGGCAGCTGCATGGTGTTTGAGGAATTTAAGGAATCCCAGCCCATGTCTTAGGCTTTTCTCCTTTCTCCTTTGAAATGAATGCNAAAAAAAAAAAAAAAAAGGGGCGGAACAGAAGGATTTCTCCCTAAGATATTCTTGCAGCATTCCTCAGGCTTCACCCTGCTTGTCTGCTGCAGCCCTCAGTAAACTGTTTCATTGTGAGGCAGGAATGCACTGATTCCGTAGCCTCTGAGACAGATCCAGGGCTATTGCTAGCAAATAAACCAGCAAACATAGTCAACATTCTTTATGAATCCTCATCATTGCTGGAGCAGGAGGAATTTCAAGTCTATTTGCTACGAACCTTAAACGCAAAGTTTCCACAAGCACATACACTCCGCTGTTTTTTGCTGCTTTCTTTGGTGCAGAGGACAATCCTGTCTTGTTTTTGTCCTCAAAAGTATTGACTGTATTAAACACCAGGCACGTGCTTTCAAAAGAAAGCACCATGAATGCTGACATGTCCCTACATTATCGGCCACGTGCTCCGTCACTGGGAGACAAACGCTGCACTGAAATGCGGCTGGCCTGGACGTTCCACATATCAAGCAGATGCAAGCAGAATACCATAGGGAAATAAGAAACACATTGTGTGCCATTTAAAAGGCTTACAGCTATGGAATATCCTTCTGGAAGCCCAATGAATATCTCTAACACATACGCAATCAAAGCACAAAATGCGCCCTGCTCTGGGACACAAAACCACGGAACTGGAGATAATCTTGGAAGGGACCCACAGAATGAGTCTACTGACAGCAGCACCTATAATCATACAACTCCGGCATTTGGCTTGTCAAAATGTCTCCAAGCTCAGGATTTTCTGTGGAGAGGAAACCATCCACAGAGATTCTTTCTTAATTTTATGCCTCCTGTTTGCCTCTCAAATAAGCTTGTGTGCTGGGTTTGGGGTTTGTCTTTGTTTTGCTTTCTTAGATGCTAATACGGCCCAGACTGACTTTGACAAGGTTAGGGATTAGAAATTCAGCTCTCCTTCCACAGGGCTGGGGGAAAAATAAAACAAACCCCAGAACATTTAAACAAGTACTTGTTCAAGTGAATGAAAAGACAAGCTTTTTTTTTTCACTTGGTGACTGTTGAAGTGATAATGCCCCATATTTGGATCCAGTGAGGAGGATATAAAGGAAGAAGGAAGGGGGAGAGGGGAAAACCTCTCAGGTTTAGTCTTCTAGAGGTACTTTTTTGTGTGGACCTCCCTGGCTAATTCACATATGAGCTTTTGGAAGTACTGCAGAGTTTCTACCAAAAGCTGAGGTGAAAGAGGTGGCAAATGCAGCAAAGGCAAGGTGAAAGAGGTTAACAGGATAATTTCATCCCTCATCCTCAAAAGGAAACACAGCTCTGAAGCAATTTATTCTATGAAATGTATTAATTCCCGAGTTCTCCCAGTTGGTGTAGAGTGGAGGAATGGCTGGTGTTAGAGCTGTGTTGTGAGGTAAGAGGCAGGATTATGGAGGCCAGGCTCGGTGGCTTTCTATCCACCAAACTAGTTGTAACAAGAGTTCAGTGTCTGCTCTGTGGTTAGGCAAGCTGAACCCAGGGTGTGTAAATAGCATTGGTTGTGTTGTTTCTGCTTATCCCTCTGTCCCATGCCTTGCATCAAGGGAATATGACACACTTTAAGGAGCAGGAGTGTTAAAAGATTACAAGGCTTTGGTTGGAGCAGACAGAGCATAGTGTTTTTATAGGCAGATCCCAGGAGATGCCTCAACTTGGAGGCAAAAGCACTGGGAAAAGGTGTGGGAAGATACCACAGTACAATAATGGCACAAAAACTCTATCTAACAATTCCCAGGTTGGTCCTGCAGGGACAGATGATCAAGACTTCCAGGAACAAAATATGTACTTTCACACACAAAAAGAGGAAGAAAGGTAAGAGACAGACAAGGACAAGGCTGAGCCTGAGGACACCAAGCTGAGACTTCAGCATTAATTCTTGCTCTGCCACTGACCTACTTTATGACCTTGGGAAACCCCTTCTGCTTCTATTTTCTTTCCCATTCATAGCATAAACTCTTCAGGGTGATGACTGTCTCTTGCTACATATTTAAACTACACAGTGGGAACTTAGTTTTAGTTCAGGCTTGTCGATGCTTGTGGTGGTTTAGTTTTCTTAGTTTTGGTCTGGGCCTTCCTTGGTAGCAAGGTTGTAACTAAGGAAGTATTCCACACCGTTCCTTCACGTAATCAGGTGTATATAAAGACAGGAGGAAGATTTCCTCCCTCTCTTTTCTTTTCTCTCTCTCCCGTTCGGGTGCTCGGAGGACATCAGCTCTCTGTGCCAGCCTAGCCCTTATCTCTGTGAGCTGAGGCCTCTCGGAGAAGCTGCTGTCCCAGCTGTATGGAGGGGAAGGACCTGCTTCCTCTTTAGGGGAGTGTTGGTGAGAATTGATTGTATTAGTTCTTATTGAGCTTTTCCCTGAGTTTATGAGTGTATTTGTTTTGTTTGGTTTTACCCATTTTTGTCCCGTTTCCCTTTTCCCCTTTTTCCTTTTGGGGGGTTGTTCTGGGATTTGTTCTGTCAATTCATAGTGTTTGATTGTATATAATTGTAATATATGTGAATATATATACTTTTACTAAAATTGTCTTTTTGGGTACTTTTTTTCCCTTCCCTCTTGGGAGGGGAGAATCTGTGTGGCCGGCCCTTGGGCTTGCCAGGGAGCCAACCCAAACCTCCACAGTGCTCCTGCAGGTGAAATAATAACATGTGAATAAATAACTTTTAAAAAACAAATCAACTGGTGGAAGAGTGCAGATGCGTGTGAAGAGAGATATGGGAGAAAGAATGGGAAGGAAAGGAAAAGACAGGTGGAAAAAATGACCTGAAATTAAAAAAAAAAAAAAAAGTGAGAAAAGGGAGTAAACAAACAGCAGAAGAGAAATTAAGCCCAGACAGTCCATGGTCATTCCAAGATGAGCTGATGCCTGCAGTTTCCCACTGTCCAGAGAGATATTTGGAAGTGGTTCAAACAAGAGAAAGAGGTGAACAGGCTAAGCAAAGCTTTCCCCTGATCCCAGTATGAGAACTCTTGCTACCATCATCCTGCCCTTCTCCGGCTCTCTGCCAACCCATCCTGCCCTTCTCTGGCTCTCTGCCAACCCTGGTTCCCAGTTCGTGAACTCCTGAAAAACACTCAGTAATCGGAACCTGTCAGACAACTGGCTAAAGGCAGTGGAATCTCTCCTTAAAGACCCAGCACAACCATAACCCCAGCACACCCTTCTGCCAGCATTTGTTAGTCCTCCAGGGGTCATCTTTGACCTGTGCTAATGTGATCCTGCTAAAACCTTCTGGCGTGTCTGGGACCTGGCTGTCTTCAGCAACACACCGGCATAAAATATTTATGGATTAAAATAAAATCAAAATACAATTTTCAGGCATTTTGAGAGGAAGTCTTCAGCTTCACTCGTGGCTAAGTGAGACTGAAAGGCTATAGGCAACAGCTAAGTGGCTCAGAATATTGTGATAGAAAGTGAAATCTGGGAAGACGGCCCAAGCTAATGCTTTTTCAAGTCGATGGAAAGATTTCTGTGTCTCTCTGAGTGTTGAATTGGTCTGCATGAGACTGGATGAGATCCAATTGAGGCCCATAGTTACCAGAAGTTGCTACCAACCAATGACTATTTAGCAAGTCACATTAAGCAGAAGGATGGTTGCAGTAATATGCTTGGTGACCAGCGTCTGTAGACACTAAATAGTTTTCATTCTTCATAGTGGTCTGGAGTCAGAAAGGAAAGGGGAAAGGAAGGGGCAGGAAGGCAATAATAATAATGAATTAATCAGTTCACATCTGCCCCACACTGGGGGGTCTGGAGGAACAGTGAGATGGACGTAAATCCCACTCTGTTTTCCAAAAAGATATTTGGTCCATGAAGCTGCAGGCTGGAGTCACTGTGCTGGTCAGGATGATTCCCTTTACCAGCACTTTATTATAGCTTTAAAATAAAAATCCAAGCATTGCCCTACAACCACTACACTGCCAAATACAACTGAGATTTCTTAGAATCTGCTCTCACCGGGAATTTTGGGTAAAACTGTTTCCCAAAATGTCTTTGAGTGGCTATTGCAGTTGCTGGGCTGTTAAACATTTTAAATGGCAAGTCATAGAGTGTCCTTGAGAAAACTCTTCTGTTATGGACAGCTCTCAGGTTAAACCTGGAAACCAAAACAAGAAAAAAGTAGTAATGAGACTGTCAAGGAATGGGTAATATCCCTTGCCTTCACCCTCGCTGATAACTACCCATAAACATGACTTCAAGGGAACAGAGATTTCAGGGCAGCCTCAAGGAAGATACTGGAAAGAAAACTGGTTAAGAGGAAGGATCAAAGGGATTATTAGCCATTGCAAGTCTTTCAGGAGAAGGCTAAACTAAACACTGTGGCACTTTTTCAGAGTACATTGTCTAGAGAAATAATGGAATTTTTAATTTTGGAGACTTTGTCCATATGGAGACAGACATTTGCTACAAACAATTTAGGTAGTACTGATGCTGTAACAGGGGAATAGACCAAGAGTCCTCTGCAGGATAAATCAAATTTATCTTCTTTGATTCTGTGCCTACTAACAGGAGTGCTAGCCAAGAACATGCTAAACTTGGGTAGGTGTGCAGTAATGTTTTAAATCCATTGATATACAAACTAAAGTTTAAGAAAACATACATAAGAGACGAAGAACTGCAAATGAGAGATGACAGAGAAATAACACACAGGCATCTGAAATGTGGACTGAAAACAAAACAGGATTCAGCCTGGAAAATACATGCTGACATACTTGGGGAAATATAATCTGAAAGAATATCCCCAGTGGGAAAGGGAAACCTGGAAATCATTTATTTTGCAAAGGAGTCTTCTGGCTGACTGAGGGCAGTGGATCAGATAGATGTCTTTAAAGCACCTCTGTAAGGGCTGGAGCTCAGCTGGGACTTCCAAATTCAGGTTTGCTGCTGCTGCAACCTGAGGCATGCAAATAAATCTCCCAGCACTCAGAGTAAGAGTCTACCAGCTGATTTATACCTTGACTGAAAATTTGAGTCCCTGAAGCTTCAGCTGGAGACCATCAGCTGTCCCCAGACATATGTCTTGATGACAGCCTGGCTGACCACTGATACCAGTCACCCTTCCATCCCTCCCCAGTTTATGTGTAGTAAGGTAGTTTGAGAAAGGCCTTGAATCACTGACATTAGTAAACATTCAAATTCCTCTTGCTGGCTTGTATGGACACAGAATTGTACCAACGCTGGGCATTCAAAATTTCTGAGATTAGCTGGAATAAAAAACCAGGCAAGTAGGTGGGGAAGAATTCTGGTGATTAGATAAATCACAGAAAGTAGCATGTAGAACGTGTAAAAAAAACCTAAAAATCCACAAACACTGATATTGACAACCTCTTAGTTTTTCAATTCTCATGAATTATTAGACATAGCCTCATTTACCTGCCTTGCCTACTAGCTCTGCTCCCTACCTGTCTGTTCACAAGGAAATCCAAAGCCACTGAGGAAAATTCTTTCTCCACTCAATAAGAGCAATCAATTCCAACTCCAGACCTTTGCAAGGAGCTTTAAAACGTGGCTAGACAGAGATGACAGAAATACTACACCCCACCTGGTATATGGGTGACAGCACCTTTTAACCTTGTTACAGAATAAAACAACACTCTCATTTCAGAAGCTTATTTCCACAGGGTCCAGGAGCAATAATTTTGTTCCAGATTTTTCTTTAACACACAGTTTTCCATTCTGTCAGTGGCACACTCGGCAGCTCCTGCCACAAGCACAAGTCCAAGCTTCATGACAGACCTTGCGTCAGCTGATGGCACCGATGGGAAAGTCTGTGTTTGCTCCATGTGGGATCCATGGACTCCCACAGGGAACCTGCTGGTACTTAGTGCAAGAGTTAGATGTCCTCTCACCAGGTATAAAAATAAGCTTGGTTCTCTCTGTCTCCAGTACTTTGTGATTGTTGTATCTTTTTCTAATCACTCCAATTGGATGCTCCCTTGGGCTCTTGACAGCTCTTACTTGTCCACCATTTGGAAGGAAACAGAAGGTAATGTTTCCAGAGGAACTAACCTACAGCCTGAGAAGTCTGCCTCCCAGCTCTGTCAAGACAATGGCCATGGAGTAAAACAATTCTTCCCCTTCTCCCTGCTCTTGATACTGCTCTTCCATCCAAAGCAGGCTTTAATCAGACCCCCCTGTTTTAACTACTTCATGCACTGAAATGAGATCATTGCTATACTCTGGCAAATGAGAGTGATCTGTGTGGTCCTCCAGCTGCGCAGAGTGCTTTTCTCCAATGAAGCTTCGTTGAGAGAGTTTGATATTCGACTTCAACAGATGAAGCACAGAGAATCTGTGCTGGACAAAATAATTTACTGAGTTCACTGTGCATGATCCTCTCTGAGGGCCTTCAGTGGTGGAAAACACAGCATGAGTGCTTGGCACAAGCTGTGCCAGCTTCCTGCTTCCTGCTGAGAAATACAGGATTGGTAAAATCTGCCCATGCAGGGAGCTCAGCCATCCAGGAGGATACAGAAAAGGCTACTCAGGACTCCTGCTGTCTCCCCACTGTGGTCTCAGATCTGTCCCAGAAACCCTTTAAGGCACAGAGGGTCAGTTTGTTTGCTGAACTCAGTGCAGTCATAGAATCATAGAATGGGTTGGGTTGGAAGGGGCCTCAAAGATCATCACCTTGTTCCAACTCCCTGCCAAGGGCAGGGACACTTTTCACTAGCCCAGGTTGCTTGGAGCCCCATCCCACCTGACCCAAATTCCAGTGATGGGGGAGCCACAGCTTTTCTGCCCAACCTGTGCCAGGGCCTCACTAAGGTGATCAGAGGAATGGAGCAGGTCTGCTGGAAGGAAAGGCTGGCAGAGCTGGGATTGTTCAGCCTGGAGAAGAGAAGGCTTTGGGGTGACCTCATTGTGGCCTTGAAGTCCCTGAAGGGAGCCCACAGGGAAGATGGAGAGAGACTATTTCCAAGGGGCTGGTGTGACAGGACAAGGGGGAATGGCTTCACAGCGACAGAGAGCAGGGTTAGATTGGATATCGTGAAGAAATTTCTCCCTGTGAGGGTGGTGACTCATTCCAGATCGAACACTACCACATAAATACACATCCCATGGTCTGTAAGGAACAGAAAGGTGTGAGTTCTCAATTCATTGACCTTCTCTGTCACCTTAATATATATCTCCTGGCTATGTAAGTGTTCATAAAGCAACACAAATGACTGGCCAGCACCAGCTACAAAGTGCAAAGATATAAATCCTGACGAAGGGTAGTGATCACTTACTGGCATTCACTTTAGCTCTGTTATTCTAGCTACGCCTTCTAGTAAATTTCTTCTAGTAATTTTCTTCTTGCTTTAATATTTAAAGATCTCTTGCCCAAGCAGCCAGCATGTTCTAGGTCCATTCACAGGAAATATTATAGCCCATAGAGATATATATATTTTTTCAAAAAATCACATTTTGTAGACCTGTCAATTTTCTGTCCTCTGTATCTGCTCCTTTACTTCAGTATTTCTGTTAAAATTGTTTCTTGGACTAGATTTACTGTTCAAGGAGCAATCTTTATGATTTTATGAGACTATGATCCTATAATTTGATACTTGAAATTTGTAGCAGTCCAGTAACATTGGTAAAAATGTGAAAAACCATAACATTTATAACGTATTTCTTTAGTAAATGTCATTGCCATCAGAACATCTCTGAATGTAAACATCTCAGTTGACATAATAAATGTTGAAAGCAAATGTATTTGTTACCTTTAAGATCAGACCCACAGAATTTGTGGACAATACAGCATATAAGAAAATTTTGCACCACCTTTGGCCTGTGCTAAAGGTATGCATTTTTCTGCTCATCTTTATTCCTACTAGCTTACTATTTTGAAAGAAGCCAGTAGATTAGCAATAGCCCACATTGCAACCACTTTGCAGGCACTATCTTAAAAAGAGAGATTTTTGTTCCCTGCAAGATCCCAAGATTCTTCAATGTCTGAAAGCCCAATATGTCCCTGAGTGTTTTGGCCAGTATTTTGGTTTGTTTCATCAACAACTGGATTTCCAGACTGACCTACAAAAAAGCCTCTTCTATTTTTCTTTATTTACCTCTGGATTATTATTAGTGTGGCACTGGACATGTCATTTTTGGGCTTCTGCCTTTCAGTTTTTGACTTGTAGGAGTCTGGTTCTTCAGCTTCCTTTGGTGGAAACTGACATCTGGAAAAGTTTGGAAAGTGGTATCTTGGGACCCCTGTAAAGACCACCTAGAGGCAGTGGGACTGCTTTGCCACTTCCTCCTGATTCCTTGTTAGCATTCTTCTGCTAGATTAGCTGACAATATGTGGGCAATAATGCAATCATAATTAAGCCCATGAATTTGGGAGTACCTTGCCCAAACTTCTGAGCTCCGGGGTGTGTTCCTTGGCAATCTAGTTTCAGCTCCCTTCTCTACTTGTGATTTTGAGCACTGGCTGCATTAGTTTTGCTGTTCATCAGAGGATAAACTTTTGTTTAATAATGTAATTACCCACAGGTCTTCTTTTGGCAACATTTCAATCCTTGTTGCCACAGACCTTAATTCTGAGCCTTTGCATCTCTCCTTGAACCTGTTTCCACAGAGCCAGTCTAGAGGTATTATCTCCTCCAGGTTTTCGCACTGTTGAGGTAAGATGAAAATTATTCAACTTTGCTTGTAAAATTTCTGCAGCCTTACAATGGCCTGGGGTGAACAGAGTTTGCTTCACTGAAGAAGCAAAATCTGAATTATTCGAGAGCTTCTCTGCTATGTCATCTAAGTTTATCATGCAGGAGTCTACTAAGTCTGAAACCATGGCCTTAGTAACACATTTTCAGCACAATTACATGCTATATTTGAGTCACCTGCCTGACCCCATGGTCTTCCATGAGACCACTGTGGCTGAAACCGCAGTGCATAAATTAATATCTCTTTGCTTAAATTATTTACAAAATGCATCTGGGACAAAACATCTTTGCAATGGCATTTTTCCTGCTCCTGTTGTCCTACCCTTCTCTTCTAGAAAAGCTCATTTCTGTTGGAAGACTGGTTTATTTCCTTATAAAAAAAGTCTTCTTGGAAATTGAACTGTCTTCATATTTAATTTCTTTCAAATTGACATGAGTAACATTTTCTGATGGATTATTTTTATCTTTATTTGTACCAATTCCAACAGACTTATGACCAGGCTTTTCAAGACCAGTAAAGCATGGGACAGGGCCATCTGACCTTTCATTAGTCTCTTTAGGTGCCATTGCAATGACAATTAGAGAGTCTGTCAGCATAAAAAGAAACTTCTTCTAACTCTCACTTGCCTTCAAGCAGTGGCCTCATTCTTTGTGCTCTTTGAAACCTTTGGATCTGGAGTGGTTTTTTGCTTCAGGTGAAAATCTAGTGCCATTGACACTAGTGTGTTCACCACAGACACTGAATCCTCCTGATGATACACAACGCTGTTGGAAACTCTGCCCCTCAGCAGATGGTTGTCTTGGATTTCCATCACCCATATGCTTTTCAGTGCTGAATGAACAACTTTCAGGGTGTTTTTAAAACCAGCTCAAGAGTTGGAGTGGATCATATTCCTGAATCAGTCTCAGGAGTAAAACAAAATGGGAATGCATAATTATTCTTTATCCGCATCTTTGTCCCTTGGCACAAAGGGGACATGTCTTTCCATGTCGAGAAGTTCTGTGTGAGTACCAGGTGAAATGCTGGCTGGTGCTGGGGATCAGTGTGATCCTGATTTCAGCAGTGTGCTGTCAGGGACAGCAACCAGCCCCACTAGTGGCACAAATTATGTGAGTACTAATATGGATAAAGATTAGGTGGTTTTGTCATCATGCCACTAAAGCTTGTCTCACTTTTTTCTGTTTAGGGTTACTGTTGCTTCATAAGCGATGGTTACTGCTACCTGATAGACTCTACTTCAGCCTCATTTCTGTGGACAGTTCTAATTTCAGCATAGTTAAAGCCATAGACTCTAAATCACTCCTTCCCTGTGTTTTTGTTTCTTACAGTGTACAGTCAGCCAGCCACTTCAGCAGCATACCTTTCCACACAATGAAGGAGACACACATTTCAAAAGGAAAGCGTGGCAGGAGAAGCCCAGAACAGCTAGGGGATTTAAGGACATGTATCTTGGAATATTTTTCAGCTTCTGAACCTTGGAGACTTGAAACATCTAGTCCCTTTGCCCAGAACTGCTCCCTGAGCCAGCAGAATATATGGAAAAATTATGCATGTCAGAATAAACAGCACAGAAAGTATTGGGAAAAAATGTGAGGACACAACATGTCATCTGCCCACTCCTTCTTCTGCTTCAGCAGACAGCACTAATCCTAGTGCCAGAATTTCCAGGGCTCATCCCCTCTGAATGCCTAAAAATGGCTTTAGCACAAGGAGGGGTTGGATCTGGACAGTATCTTTTACCCTTAGTACTGACATAAGCAGAAGTTTGTGGCAGACTTCAAAATCGCAGAGATAGCTGCAGGTATGCTCATCAAATCAGGCATGAGCTTATCAATATATCCGTAACTCAATCAGGTAACAGCAGAACAGCAGGGACTTGGTTTAGCCTCCTAGGATTTGGAATAAGGCATTTTACCAGTGGCACACTCATCACCACAGTATTCCCATAGCTTACAGTTGTACCATTCCTTACTGCCCCAAAGTTCCTGGAGTGTGTCCAGCAGAGGCTGCAGAGATGCTGAAGGGACTGGAGCATCTCTCTTAGGAGGGAAGGCTGAGGGAGCTGGGGCTGTTCAGCTTCCAGAGGAGACACTGAGAGGGGACCTCCCCCATGTGTGTCAGTGTGTGCAGCGAGGGGCAGAGCATGGCCCAGGCTCTGCTCGAGGGTGCCCAGCAATGGCACAAGAGGGACGGGCAGGAACTGATGCCCAGCAAGTCCCACCTGGACAGGAGCAAGAACTTCTTTGCTGTGCAGTGACCTAGTGAGTCTCCCTCACTGGGGATATTGCAGAGCTGTCTGGATGCAACCCTGTGCCATGTGCTCTGGGATGGCCCTGCTGGAGCAGGAGGCGAGACCAGATGCCCCACTGTGGTCCCTTCCAACCTGACCCATTCCACGATTCTGTGAAAGGCCTCAATTTTTTCAAACTGGCATTAAACAACATTTGGGTCCTGTGACTGCACTTAAAGGCCTATTTCCACATTCTGGGACAGTGTGTTTGACAGCCACTTCAGCAGTCAGCTGCATCTTCTCAGCTGTGCCACAAATGATTACTTTCCTCCTTATGTTTCTGCAGTAGAGTATGGATTTATATGCTTACCTGGCTGTTTGAATGTTGCAGGTTTTTTATTTAAACTGGTGTGCATCAGTGGACACAGGATAAAGCAATACAGTCCTTCTCTGTGTTCCATTTCATTTTCTTATCTCTCCTCTTTTAGTGACTCCTCTGAATAGAGTGATCTCCTTTCCTCTACCTTCCTCAGACTAACTCTACCACCTTTGCTGTCATTTGTGAGAGGTATATGTATTGAAAACTGAAATACCAGAGACTATCATAAAGGCTCAGCAGAAAAAGGCATTATTTATTCATGGCTTCTTATTCTTCTACCTCTTTTTCCTCTTACTTGTCCTTTCTTCTTCAATTGCTACTTAGAAATGGGGTTTTCCAGTTATCCTGAATGTAGTTTCTCTGTAAAACCATTACAGACAATCCCCAACACAGAATGTTGCCAATTTTTTCATATCAATCTTTGATTAGTATTTGGAAATTAAACAAAACCCAAACATTCTGTTAAACTCAGGGTATGTGGCTGCATGAATTTGAAAAGAATAAAATTAGTAGTGTGTCAAAGAAAATCCAGTTAAAATTTTGATTTTGTGATTTCCGCACAGAGAATGCACCTGCACTATACAAGCTTATAGAAATACTCCCCGTCAACATCCACATTCTCATATACTGGAAATGAACCTTTGTAGCTCCTCTAAGAAACCTGAGCACCATTGCTGAGTGGTTTGAAAGAGCTAGTCTAGACTTATCCAGGCCTGGCTTCAACTCAGAAGTACTTGGTCTGGATTTACACACTAAATTTTAATTCAAATCCTCCTGGCTTGTGCCAAGGATAATGTTACTAAGCACTGAGGAACAAGGGCTGAAAAATTATGCAGTGGTTTACTCTGGCTGATAAGAAAACATGAACCTATCAGATGAGGAATTCTAAGTCTCAGTTCTCTGCCTGTGCTTACCTAATTTACAGCACAAGAAACTAAAGGATTTTGGGTTCCCTTATTTAGACAACAAACTGCAAAGCTGCAGTAACCACCATAAAGTAAAAGCAACACTCCCACATTCAAGGGATGGCAGTCCTAAAATTAAGCAGTGAGAGGAATCCAAAGTTGTGTTGCACGTGTACAAACATTTGGCATTTGGTAGCAGAGAGTGTTCTGTTTATTAGCAAACTTACTGAAGAAAAAGTGTAACTTGCTTAAAAATGTGTAGCCAGACAATTCTCTTTCTTGGGTGTTTTTCTACATGCTGATACACATACAAAATAATTAAAAGAGACACATTTCTTACTGCTCAAATCTGTGCTGTCTTACTGCCAAGAATATAAGGATGCACTTTGAAGAGCTTTTTGGCTCTGCATCCAAGTCAATATTATCATATATCTATGAACAAAAAAAAATCAAAAAATCCAAGGAAGACATGGATATGAAAACAAGTACACAATTAAACATTAACCTCCCCCAAGTGCGAAATAATTAAGAGCACCTAATTAGAGAGTATAGGATGCTGACACTGGGTCAGATGTGCCGAATGGGATCTAGGGCAGTGCAAGTATCAATTATCCCATAGTTTACATCCAAGATCTACTAGAAAGAGAAAGGATGCAGGTGCTCACTCTTTTCCCTGAGGTCCCCACTGGTGTAAAAATTGGCCCCAAATTCCCCCTGGTGTCATAACAGTGCTGTGGGCACCCCCTGTTCCCTCTGCTCCTTGCTCTGAAGTCCAAGAGATGTGGATGCTGTGTGCCCTCACCTTCCTCTTCCTATGATGCTTCTGCCCCAGAGACCCCACAGGTGCGTGTAAGATCAGTTTCAGCTGAGGATGAATGTAACCCACTGTAGCTTTCAGTTTATCAAAGAACAACCTTTAATTGTCAGCACTAAAGTATTTTGTTTATGCAGTATTTTGTTAATGTGAGATGGTCAGCTGTGTTTTTCTCAAGGTTATTTGTTGTGGTATACTATGAGAAAGACAATGTGTGGGAAGGCTGGGATAATTCAGGATGCCCCTCTTACAGGGGTAAGGAAAACAGTAACAGTATTGCACTACTAAGAAATAGTTAATAAACCCAGGTATTACAGAAGGTTTTTTTTTTTGTAAAAAGATGAAGCTGAAGGACTGGGATATTAACCTAAACATACACTACCTGTAAGAAGTATGATTAACTAATAACAATCATATCAATACTTTATTCTAATATAGTGCTTTTCACTAGTATATCTCTAAGTGTTTCACAAAGTAGGCATCATTATCACACTTAGTGGATGGGGAAGCTGAGATGTGAAAATGTGACATAACTCCTACATGTCATGGAGCAGAGCAGCAGCAAAATTGGTCTCCACAGTGCTAATCCTGAGCTCAGTCCATTTGCAATGCTGTGATCCCCTTCTGCCATCTACAGCATACAGCCCTCATCTAAGTCAAATTCACAAGCAGAAACCCAGGAAACAACTCACCACACAAAGGTCTCTGCAGCCCGTGCCTGTCCTTGTACTCAGAAATGGTTTTTACTCTTGATTCAAAGGGTGCTTTGATGGCAGCCTGAGGAGGTGACACCTTGGGGAAATTACGTGACACCTGACAAATCTAATGCTGCTCACAGGGTTTGCATGAAACAGATGTGAGATAACATGAAGCAGGTGCAGCACAGCATGTACAGAGCAGAGATCCTTCCTGCCTTCCTCCCTGAGCCCCTGCTGGGCTAAACCACCCAAACACATTGCCAGAGAAAAAGCAGAAAAGGAAGAAGGGGTTTTTAGAGGAAATAGAGTATCTGCTGTCTGTTCTTCTCACACCTCTTGAAAACACACATCAGGGACAAGAGAGAAGTCTCAGAAGTGAGAAAGAAGTTCCTGAAACCACTGAGACATATATTCAAAAAATGGTGAAATCAGAAAGCAAATAGGGTCTCCAGGCATTAACTCATGTTGTTATTTATTTCTTACATGTACTGGATAATCTGAAGAATCGACTGGACTCTGCTACTCATCAGCACCACTGGGCCCGGGGAGCATTCAAAGGATGGTTTTCTAACTAGCCAGACAGGCACTTTGGTTTCCTGATTATCTTGCTCCAGCCAGAAAGCAGAGTGACATCAGTATTTCCATAAGGAGCCCAAGGGTGAAGTGATGTGTGAAAAATGCCATTCATACCTGCCAGCCTCTAAAGTCAGCATTTGCTGTTCCCACCGTGGGAGAGCTGAGAGATGCCAGAAACACTCAGCATGGAACTCTAACAAATCCTCACACATTTCAGGTGATCAGTAGCACTGAGACTGCTTTTAGATATTTGGCTCTAAGTTCCCTGGGATTCAAATACAGTGAGATAGTCCTTAAGCACCAATATGATGTCCCAAATCGTTTCAAAAATCAAATTCAGCTCCTTCTAAATTGCACATTTAATCTATTTAACTTGTAACTGGAGCAGTAACAAGTTTGATATTTCCATTACCTTACTGCTTATATTATGATTACATCACCACGAGACATAAGTATATTTGGTCAACTAGTGCTATTAAAATAGGAAAATATTCTTTTACAAATGGAGAGTGGATACCACAGAGCTCTGCTTTATCTCTCCTAAAATCAGGGGGTGGAAAGCCACGACCAGAAGACACATCTCCTGAACTATAGTTTTTTTCCCTTAACATTAATTCATCTTTTTTTCCTTTAGTCCAAGCTTGGAATGTGTTATGAAGTCACTTCCCACGGACCTTTAATTACTGTATAGGACTATTAAGGGTCAGGTCCCCACAGCAAAAGGCTCTGACTTGGATCAAAACCAAGATATTGGGTGAGATGCAGAAAGTGGACAGACATTTCCACATAGCTGACACGAGCCTAGGTACCCAGTTCTGGTTGGCAAATTCCCCCACTGCTTCCCATGAGAAACTGATACATTTGTAGGTTGTTTTTCTACCACATCTAAGGGTATCTGGCTTTCCTGAAGGCGCTGAGGCAGGCTGGGCTCCTCAGAAAAGCTGTGGTGAGACTGTCAGACATGACGAAAGGGGAGAGAACAGAGGTGGGTAGGAAGTTTGGGGGTGGGAGGTGGAGAATACCTGCTGCTGTGGTTCCCAGCTGCCAGCAAAAAGAGATGATTGTGTTTAATTCTTTGTGCACCTGGACTGCAAGACAATGAAAAAAGTGTGATGAACATTGGGATTGTTCAACCTGGAGAAGAGTGGACTCTGGGGGGACCTCATTGTGGCCTTGCAGTGCCTGAAGGGCGCCCACAAGGAAGATGGAGAGAGACTGTTTCCAAGGGTTGGAGTGACAGGACAAGAGGAATGGCTTCACACTGACAGAGGGCAGGTTTGGATTGGATATTGGGAATAAATTCTTCCCTGTAAGGGTGGACAGGCACTGGCACAGGTTGGGCAGAGAAGCTGTGGCTGCCCCTGGATCCCTGGGAGTGTCCAAGGCCAGGTTGGATGGGGCTTGGAGCAACCTGGGCTAGTGGAAGGGGGTGGAATGGGATGATCTTTAAGGTCCCTTCCAACACAAACCATTCCATGATATCTACGGAAGGAGTTCAAAGAGTATCCAAATTTTTGCCCCAAACCTCCAAATCACCTTTTGTGCCACAGTCCTGGCAGGGCTGCTATTTGCATTTGCACGGGAGCAGAAATTTTGTTAAAACTCAATATTTGGAATCTGTCCAAACCACCAGAAATATTTCCTGTCTCTTCTGCCTTTTCCTGCGCTGACGTTTTAAAAACTTTTGGTGAATTTGAGCACCAGCCGCAGTGGCGTAAGCCAGATTTCAAGAGAATGGCCATTTGTATTCCATGCAGACCAAAAAGCCATGGGAACTCATGGGAAAAACAAGGCTACAATAGTGAGAGTGGCAGATTCAGAGTGCCCTGTGTGTGATCATGATGGGACATTCACAGCAGCACTTGCTTAGGGCAAAAAGCCTCAGTTGAAGACCAGGGATGACAGAGGGAGACAGGAATTTTAGAGTGGTTGCGTGTCAGTAACCAGAAAATTGTCAGTAATTAGAGAATTGTTTAAGCACCTTTTAAGGGTGATTTGATGAGGCCAGGTAATTAAGTAATGATTTAGTAAAAATGTTTTCAATCAGTCCAGCTCAGTAGCAGCCAAAGTTTCAATTATTGGACTTGGCTTGTTTCCCATGAGACAGGAATGAGGTGCGAGGACCTGCAAAACAGCACAACCCATACAGAGATTAATCAGTATTTAAGATTAACCTGGGTGTGAGAATGTCCCTGCAGGTGGACTGTGACAACATATCATCAGAATGTGAGCCCAGGGGTGCACAGGTGGGCAAGGAGGCCA
This sequence comes from Campylorhamphus procurvoides, assembly GCA_013396655.1. NCBI lineage: Eukaryota > Metazoa > Chordata > Aves > Passeriformes > Dendrocolaptidae > Campylorhamphus > Campylorhamphus procurvoides. The sequence continues at coordinate 321,290 of WBMV01007163.1, read as the reverse complement.
ATGGCACCTGGCCTGGACCAGCACTAGTGTGGCCAGCAGGACCAGGGCACTGTCCTGTGTCCCGTGTGCTGGGCACTGGGGAGGCCACACCTTGAAAAGTGCCCATTTCTGGGCTGCTCAGTTGAAGCAGGACATTGAGGCAGCCTCATTAATGTGTATAAATATATGCAGGGAGAGGGCAGAGCATGGCCCAGGCTCTGCTCAGGGGTGCCCAGCAATGGCACAAGAGGGACGGGCAGGAACTGATGCCCAGCAAGTCTCACCTGGACAGGAGCAAGGACTTCTTTGCTGTGCAGTGACCCAGCACTGAACAGATTGCTCACAGAGGGTGTGGAGCCTCCTCACTGGGGATATTGCAGAGTTGTCTTGACAGGACCCTCTGCCATGTGCTCTGGGATGGCCCTGCTGGAGCAGGAGGTGGGACCAGATGCCCCACTGTGGTCCCTTCCAACCTGACCCATTCTGGGATTCTGTGAGGGGCTGGGGAAGGGTCTAGAGGGGAACTCATGAGGAGCAGCTGAGGGAGGTGGGGGGGGGCTCAGCCTGGAGAAAAGGAGGCTCGAGAGGACCTTGCTCTCTACAACTCCCTGACAGAGGGGGAAGAGGGGGGGAACCAGCTGGGGGTTGGTTTCCCAGGGAAGACGTGATAGAAAGTCTCACGCTTCTCCTGGAGAGGCTCAGGTTGCCCATCAGGAAGAATTCCCTCACAGAAAGAGTAAATACACATCAGAGCGGGCTGCCCAGGGCGGCGGCACCATCCCCGTCCCTAGAAGCGTTCAAAGAGCGCCCGGACATGGCGCTCAGCAGCTCAGCCCTGCTCACACGGTGCTGCCGGACCACAAAAAACCCCCTGACCCCTCACAGTCCCAATTAACCCCGTTAATTAGGGCCCCGCCCCAATTAGCTCCGTTAATTCTCAGCCCCGCCCCGCCCCGCGCAGGCGCGGCTCTGCCCGCGGTGCGGCACAAGATGGCGGCGGCGATTTGCTGGGGGCTGCGGCTGCCGCTGCCAAGGGCGGGTGAGTGTCAGCGCCCGGCTGGGCCGCGCCGAATTCTGCAGGCTCTGACCCGCCCCCTGGGGTAATTCCGTGCCCTTCCCTGCTTTGCTGTGCCCTTCCCTGCTTTGCTGTGCCCTTCCCTGCTTTGCTGTGCCCTTCCCGGGCCTGGTGGCTGCCCGGCCCGCCCCGGAGCGCTGCGTGAGGGAGGTCGGAGGGCAGCGCGGTGGGGAAGCAGTCGGCCAAAGGGACGTGTTTTGGGGCAGAAATGATGGGGTTTGTGCCACCCTTCCCCTCAGAGAAAGAAGGTTTGGGGCACAAAGGGCTGCCGGGGGTGGTCTAAAGGCTGTAGCTGTGGTGGTGGCGGCGCTGGGACACTCATTTCTGTGCGAGCTAAAAGTTTGCGTGCCTTTTGACATTTCTTGGGGTGTCTTTGACCTTTAGCTGATATATAGTAACGTCCAACTACCAATATTATATTTAAAGATTGTCTTTGGGCCTTTGTCACCAGAAGAGGTTTTTATTTGATTCCAAGACGGCTCCCCTGTTGGGTAAAGTAGGAGTTGGCAAACAGGCTTTGGTTAGTAAAGGTGAAGGAAGAAGGAATTTAAGAAACCTTTAGTGGGAGATATGTGTTTTTATTATGTGTATTTGCTTAAGTGGCTGTCGGACTGCCTTTCAGGGTAAAACTGGAGGTGTAGTATGTGTTTCCAGTTTGCGGGGTATGGAATGAATATGGAATGAATAAGGGTAGAGGAAAAGATGATTTGAATATTTGAGTTTTAATTCACAGACTCCTGGTGTAGGTTGGAAAGGATCTTAAAGACCATCTCATTCCATGGACAAGGACACCTCCCACTATCCCAGGTTGCTCCAAGCCCTATCCAGCCTGGCCTTGGACACTTCCAGAGATGGGGCATCTACAGCTCCTCTGGGCAACAGGATTTGTTGTAAAATATAGTAGTGATTGGGTATATAGCTATGGATGGTGATAATTTATGGCAGATCTTGTAGATTTATGCAACAGGAGATGACTTTCATCACTAACTTCCGTATAGTGCAAGGCATGCAGTGAGAGGTATATACACAAAGGTGGGAGAATGTAAAACAGTAATTATTTGTTAACGTAACAGTGACAGCTTTATGAAGAGCCTGTCACCAATAATTTTTTGCTGAACTAGCAGCAAGAAAAGCCGACAAAGTAGTTGAAAGATACATATTTGTATTTATTTTGAAAATTTCATGTTGTTCTTACATGGGTTATCTGTTTAATAATACTTTTTTTCCACAGGTGCTCACAGTGGACTGAAATCTTGTTCCATTTAGGTTTTGTATTTTAAGGCCTGAAATGTTTTCCTATGTAAAAGTAACAGAGGTAGTTTTAATGCTGTGTGTTTTGTTTTTTTCTTTTTTTGATAAACTTTTAGAAAGAAAAATGTATATAAACTAGGGATTTGGGAGTGTCGCTCATCACACTTTCTCTTCACTGTTTCACCATATCACATAGCTTTTTTTTTTTTGCATACTTGAAGGAATCCTCCTGGTTGTAAAGAACCCAGGCATTTTTCTTTGAGTCTGCTTTTCCTAAAAAATAAATTAAATAACAAATGCTTTTTTGCTAGAACACCACAAGGTAATGAAATCCCTCACTGTGATGGTTTACTCTTGTACTGGGCTTGGGTAGGGACACTGGGAATGTCTTTTCCTTCTTTTTCATAGTTAGTCTGGAGGTCTCTGTTTCATTAATGGAAAGGCCCTGCATATCGACTCCTCAAAGACAGAATCCATGTCCAGTTTAAACTTGGACCTATTTGGTAGTAGAGGTGCCTTTTTATCTACTTAAGGTAGGTATAAGACAAAATAAGATATCTTGTCCTGTTTCTATCAGCCAGTTGGAGCACAGTTTCTAGCCATAGTATAGCAATTCGAAAACTACAAGTGTATGTGTATTATTGGTTTATTTACTGTCAGACTGTCTTTCAGGACAAAATTGGAGATGTGGTGTCTTTTTTCAGTTTGTAGGGTATGGAGACAATAGGGATAGACAAATCTTTGGGTAGAGGAAAACCTTCTTCAGACACTGAGATCTCACTGGATTTTCTGGTTTGAATTCTACCATCCGATATAACAGAATATAACTTATTTCTAACAGAGTTTCACTTCTGCCCGGTTCTTTTGATCTTCTTAACATCATGGCTGCAACGTCAGTGCCTCTGTTTCCCTGGTAATACCTGGTCACATTGGGATAAAACCTTCTTCAGTGTACAAGTGGGATTTGTGTTCTTTCCTGATGGATCTGTCGTTCTGTTTTCATTATGATTCCTGCTACTTAGATTTGCACACAGGACATTAAACTTGCTTATTCTTATCCAGAAAATGCCGATGGCCATGAGTTACTTAAGGATGGGAAGTAATTTACTGGGTTTCCGTTATATCCTTGAGGTGGTTTTCCAGTGGCAGCTCTTACAGCAAGGTGTCTGCCTTCTGTTCATGCAGCCTGTACTTCATCTGTCCCTTTATTTTTATGAGTGTGGACATGTCGTAGCACTAAAAACTGCTAATTTCGAAAATCTGGCTGTGGCTACTGTGGTTGGAAGAACATGTTTCTTCCTTCCAAACTCTCTGCTGGATCTACCTTGTCAACTTATCATCGAATCATAGACTGGCTTGAGTTGGCAGGGACCTTAAAGATCATCTAGTTCCAACCCCTCAGTGGATCTGTAATGAGGAAAATAACATAAGCTATAGGTTATCAGTGATAAATCCCAGTTAATACCACATGTTCTCTCCCATCCTGTGTTGCAGGCCCTGGAATTTCTGTCCTGGCTGGAGCACCCTCTGTGCTGCAGCAGCACCGCCAAGTCCATCACGCTGTGATCCCCCATGGAAGAAGTGGACGATCCTCTGTCAGCGGCATTGTGGCCACTGTCTTTGGGGCTACAGGTTTCCTGGGAAGATACGTTGTCAACCGTTTAGGTGATGTACTGGGAGTGCTAAGTAAAAAAAATAAAATATAAGTATTTATATATATAGAAGGTGTCCAACAAAACTGATTTTCCTTTGGGTTGAGGGATGATCTAGAAGCATCTGACATTTTGGGTCTTAAAAGTGTTCTGCATGATGCTTTTGTAGAGTTTTGTCTCCTAAAATGCCAGGATGTGGCAACTAGTAAAAAATGTTTTAATCTAGGAAATTTCAAAGCTTTTGAAGGTTCAGGTCATTAAAAAAGCCCATACTCCTTCAACTGTTACTTTTCAGTCTGTCGAGTGAAGCTCTGAGAGTACAGATTTCTCAGATTCTGGTTTTGGCCATTTTCAGAAAATAACCCTTGCTTTTTTTTCCCCTCCCTTCTTGTTTCCATGCAACCTAACAACTGTAAATATCCCTATTTGTGATACATTTTTAGGTATTTTACTATGTTTATGGGGCACACCGTGGTTGTTTTTTGTTGTTTTTAGCAAGCTTCTGCATTTCATCTTACAAGCCTAAATACTAAAAAAGCCAGTGTAAGAATTTCAGTTATGTAGGTTCAAAAACTCACTTCTCTTCTACTTTTAACTCTGCAGATAAATATTTGATTGTTGTGCTTTAATGCTGGGGGTGGGGGGACAGGGAAAGCAGCTTTGTTTATTTAGAAGTTCATCTACTTAGAGTTTTGTGGTTGCTTGAGATAAATGAAACTTTTGGGGTTTTTTTGGGCACTTAGGTCGCATTGGTTCTCAAGTGATCATCCCATATCGCTGTGATCAGTATGACCTCATGTACCTGCGGCCCATGGGAGACCTGGGACAGCTCCTCTTCTTTGTAAGCCTCTTCCTCTGGCTTTAGATCAAATGCAAACCCATTGCTATACAAGGCAGTCTGTTAATCAGTCTCAGAGACACAACTCCAGCTGCTGTTTAGCCTCTAAATGGGAATGGTGTGAAAGAGCTGTCTTTGATGCTGCCTATTTACACATTATCTCATCTTTTTCCCATTTGATGCTCTGGTTACAGGAGTGGGACTGTAGGGATAAGGACTCCATCCGAAGAGCTGTGGAACACAGCAATGTGGTCATTAATCTTGTTGGAAAGGAATGGGAAACAAGGTAGTTTTCCTTTTTTTCCCCTGTATTGCTAGATTTGCACCAGATACTGGACGTTGTAGCCATGTTTTTACAGCATGTGTGTGCAGTGATGCTGCCACTGTTCTTGGCTTCTATGAAAAGGCAAAACCAAAATTGTGCATATAAAATTTCTTTAAATGGTTAACTAGAATCCTTGTTATGATCTGCCCTGGAAAAGTGCATTTAATCCAGTGTATGGTGCTTGTTTTGTCAGGAAGTTCAATGTGCTACTTTCAAACACTTCAGATATTCCTTGAATGCCTTCCTAACAGATGGCACAGGCTCACCAGTTTCTTACATTTGTATTTTCATTATATTTACATTACTACAGAAGTGGGATTTTGTCCTGTCACTTGGATGTAGTGAAGAGTTGTAGCCTACTAGACTAAGCTGTGATCAAGCTTTTCCTGCTCTCTGTTAAATGTTAATAAACAGGAATGGAGGGTCCCTAGGGTTATCATTAATAACATCATTCCTTGATACAATTTTGGCAGAGAAAATATTAGCTACATAAGCACGTTTTAATGATAATTTGTAAGAATAGTTCCTTTTTGAAATCCATTTAAAAACTCCCATGTTTGTTTTAGGTTAAAGATCCCTGTAGTGTGCTCATTTTATTTTGTTTGTGCATGCAGTTATGTCCACTTTATTTAAGGCCTTGTGCAGAACTGCCAGACAAAAACTTAATCGTGTGATTTGCCTTTATAAGGTACATGATTTTGCTGTCCTAGTAGAGAGAAGCAGGTATCAGTTTCGTCTGTTTACAAACATAATGCCTCTGTTGTTCTTTTTTTATGAACAGCCATTTGATGTTCAAACTGTAATATTAGTAGGCAAATTGCATGAATTGATTAGAAGTGGTAGTCTCAAATGGTACAATTATTTTTCCTGAACTCGAGATCAAATACTTATTGCTGTCAAAACAGAAGAAATTTCTTTGTAATGTGGGAGTGAGGGAAGAAAAGCAAGTCTGTACAGTTAGCCCAAAGACAGTGTAATCTCTGTTTATCTCTGATACGCATTTCACATCTACTTCTCAATTTAAAATTTTGAGACTTGTGTAAAAAGTATGATTTATGTAAAGGAGGGTTTCTTTATTATTGAAAGGAAGTGTGAGGACAGCAACACAAAGTTTCATTCTAGTGGACAACCCCCCAAACCTTATTCTCTGAACAGTTTCAACAGATTCAAACAGCCAAGTCTTGGGACATGTTGAAGACTTTTGTACATTACGGAACTTACCCTGAGTTGCACAAATGTTTTTATCACATATTTTACACGTGTTGGTATCAGTGGTGGTGCTCAAACCCTGAGATAAAGTTCTATGGCCTGTTAAACACAAGGTCAAACTAACCATTGTAATCATCTCAAAGTCTCTGAAAAGCTTGGGCAGGAAGAAAAAAAAAGATTAGATTCAGAGATCAGTCAAAAAAAGGAAAGCCTGCCATGAAATACCTCCCCCTTTGCCTCTTACTCATCAGACAGACCCATCTGTGTGTACCATGTTGTTTGAAACTCCATAGTTACAGGAGGGATGTTGTTTGTTCTTGTGTGTTTCTAAATCTATTTTTGTGAGTAGAACAGAAGTGATGGTTCCCAGGATCAAATTAGTTATTGAAGGGTCAAAAATAACTTCTTATTTTGAAGGCTTTCTTTGGACTTCAGTGGGATCTGAAGAACTGTGGGAGTAGATAAGGACAGAGTGAGAGAGTTTGGATGTTTGTTACCCAAAGCAAATGGAAAAGATGGAGAGGTGCTTGCAAGGACAATATGAAAACATGAGAAGCCAGTTCTCTGCAGTCTTGGGATAGTTGGAAAGAATTTTGGGTTTGTTGCCAGCCTATAGTGTCAGTTCAGCTTGGAGACAGAGCTTCTGTATTGTTCTTGATCAGATGCCAGTCTAGTTTACAGTTGTACGCCCTAATTTGGGCCCCTTGAATGTCATGCAGTGAGTGGAGGATTTTTTCCTTTCCATGTTCTCCTTGAAATCCCTTAGGGCTGCTCTAAATGCTCTGACAATTTGATTTTTTCCAGTTGCATAAGCACCTCTGTGATTTTCTGGTTTGATTTTGTTCACTTCCCCAATGCCAAGCATCTGCCCTAACTTGCACTGCTCAGAATTCTTAAGCTTCTTTGTAAAGTAATTAAGTGCATCAAATCAAGTCAAATTTGAACAGGTTTTGTAAATAGACAGCTTTGCTCAGAGTTCAAGATGCAGCAGGGCTTCTCTTAATAAAAATAACCTGTTTTCACTTGGGCAAAGTTTTCTATTTGTCGTTGACAAGTGAGCAAGAGAATTCTTTATCCTGGTTTAACCTGAACAGGTGAAAAAGCAGCGAAACTCTTAACTGAAGGTTACAGCTGCATTTCACTTGCCTATGATTTTTATTATATGAAGAGTCCCTCATGAAAAAACCTGTTTTTAAGACAGAGCATCAGGATAGGTTTTTGAAATATATTCAGGGAATACTTAGTGATTACTTTTTGGTCGGTAGGCAGCCAGGGCTGGTTGCTCTTATAGTAAAATTTGGGTTTTACCTTGTTTTAGAAACTTCAAATTTGAAGACACATTTGTAAATATTCCTCAGAGTATCGCACAGATAAGTAGGGAAGCTGGTGTGGAAACCTTCATTCACATCTCCCACCTGAATGCAAACATGAAGAGCCCTTCCAAGTACCTCAGGAACAAAGTAAGTCTGGAATCCTTTTCAATATATTTTCTGAGAGCCTACTTTTTTATTATTATGACTTTATTTGTTTCTTCCCCCAACTGGGTCTGTTTGAAGGAAATCAATGTGTGAATTTACTATGGAGTGTTTATTCTGGCTGAGACATTTTTGAGGTACTTTATGTACTGGAGCTAGAAATCCTCTTTAGCACTCCATGTGCTCTGAAGGAAAATATATTGTATTCCCGAAAACTCTTTCCTTTCTTCTACCCTTGAACATCTTTGCATCTAAAATCACTGTCATTAAGAAAGAAGAACTGGGTTGATGGTTTGGGATCTGATATCAGGCCTGACATCTAAGGCTGCAATGACCCAGCAAAGTAAGTAGTTGATGCCAAAATGAATGTTGCAAAACCAGATGAGTATCCCAATTTAGGAGCCCTTGGAGAAGGATTGTTACCTGCTGTTGTACAAAAAAAAATCTGGGATTGGTATCCTATTATTTTTTTCCTTACTAGGAGCCATAATTTCTTATTACTGAGTTATTTTTGATAAAGTTATTGTCAATGTTTCAGCTATTTTTTTTTGTTTGGTCTCACTGTACTCTGCATTATCTTTAGTATATGTTTATTTATGCTTCTTTTTGAACCTTGTTCCTTTAAATTTGTGTCACTTGCCTAGTGAGACTGCATTTTATCTCAATCAGAAGAAATGATCTACATGTTTATGGGAATTTTTGGGGGTATTCTTTGTGTAAATCTCAAAGATGAAATGGCTTAGATATAAATAATTTTTGTGCTACTGATGGTGTAATTTCTTTCAGTTCTGTAGTCAGACTTCACTTCTGGTTTGTTCAGAGTGGACCTAATGAATGTGTTTATTTTAATTAAATGATAGGCTGTTGGAGAGAAGGTAGTGAGGGAAGAATTTCCAAATGCTGTAATTTTGAAGCCCTCAGAGATGTTTGGGAGAGAAGACCGATTTCTCAATCATTATGCAAGTATGTGCTCTTGAAATAATAAACGTATATATGATTTGTGTAACTGGGGAGAACAAAGGAAAAGGGGATTTGCTTTTGAAAAGCAGAGGTATGTTTTTATGAGAAATGTACCATGTGTAGTGGGAAACATAGAAACATAATAAATTCTCATCTCTTGGCTGAATTCTTTCTGAATCTAGTTAGACTTTGCTCTTTGATTTTATTTTTTAAAAGTATTTTGAGGTCTGGTCATCTTAACCCTGAAAGTAGTTTGTCAAGGTGGTAATGCTCAAATGTAGAAATCAACCTGAGTAGTTCTGGGCTCAGAAGCAAGAATAATACCTGATGTGTTGTACAGATTGCTACAGAGGATAGAGTGGAACCTATTTTTGTGTCTTTCAAAGTTGAGATATCTCTGAACTGCTCAAAACACAGCCTTCCCATCGTTGTTACAAAAACTAAATGTGTGTAGAAAACAATGCTACTGGAATTGGATGAGAATTCTTCCCCATTCTATTTTTTTTCTTTAAAAGTTAAGTCAGCTTTCAGAAGAGATCCGCGCTCAGTATGGTGTAAAGTGTCTTGGTTGTTTACTTACGGAAGGGATTCACAGATCCTCTTCCTCTTTCTGGCAGACATGCGCTGGTTTGGTGGTGTGCCTCTGATTGCTCTGGGCAAAAAAACAGTGAAACAACCAGTATATGTAAGTTGTCAATAAAACAAGACAGTCCCAAATCCCCTATGGATGGGTTGGGTGCATGTGTTGGGCTGTAAATCACTTCTGAAAATTTAGTGTGTGCATGTACTCCTGTTTTCTGTTGGTAATGGTCTGACTTTGTTCCTCACAGGTGGTTGATGTAGCAAAGGCAATTATTAATGCAATTAAGAATCCTGATGCCAAAGGAAAAACATATGCCTTGGCTGGGTAGGTCACTTCTCTGATTCTAATTAACTGAAGTACTTCTTTTTGGTGTCATTTTCTGGCATGCTGCACAGTACATTTAATTTCTTCATCCATGCACACAGTGTGAGCTGCAATAAATTCCACCTCCTTTTTGGGAGGCAAAATGACTCGAGCTGTTACTGTGAGCACTCTGAAAATCCCAGTTTGGGCCCCATTGCATGTCATGTCATGTATGTGCACACAAAGAAATAGGCATCTTGGGAAGCATGCTAGACAACATAGATTTGGAGAAAATTCTGGTAAAGCTGTGTGGGAAACACCTGGAATTAGAATGGCTAGAGGCAGTGGTTCTGCTGTTAAAGACAATGGATTTACACGTTGCCCTGAGAAATTGTGGCCGCCCCATCCCTGGAAGTGTCCAAGGCCAGGTTGGATGGGGCTCTGAGCAACCTGGGATAGTGGAAGGTGTCCCTCTGCCCATGGCAGGGGGTTGAAATGAGGTAATCTTTAAGGTCCATTCCAGCCTATGATCTCTTGGAATATTTTGTGTACAAGTCACAGTGGGTCATTAGCATTAGGAATAAACAACATGGCAAATGCAAGGTAGTGGGTCTGTTTGTAACAACATGGCAAATGCAAGGTAGTGGGTCTGTTTGATTCTCTGACACAGCACTGGAACTGGTCTCATTCCAACGTGTAGTAAAAGGAACATCTGATTCATTGATAAATAAAATAGTTGGTACTTAATCAATATATAAATGATGCTCAACAGCTTTAGTTTTTGTATAACCTGCCTATCTCTGTCTCCTCTTATTTACCAAAAATGTACATCATATCTGGATTTTGCAAAGATATCTGGATTTGATCTCAGATTAAACTGGTTTTTCTGCTTTCATTTTGTGAGGCTGTTGCAGTGATGACTTTTTAATCCCATAATCCAGAGATGGTTGTTGGTTTGCCTGTTACTGATGTCCTGCCACTTTATTCAGTGCTGTAACTGAGCTGTTGAGGAAGTTGTAAGCCTGGCAGGTGTCCTGGGAAAGGCAGCAAGCAGGTCTTAACTCCCTTTGGAATATGCTGAAGGACTTCAGCTCAAGAGTTAGGAGAATAAGAAGCTAACAATAATCTGAAGAAACTAATAGCAGCAGCAATAATTAGGTAATTTGAGGTTGCTTTTGAAGCACTGGGATGATATGAGTCACACTGAAAAAAACAGTGGAAACAAATGCTGGATATCCATTCAGACTCCCTTTCTGTAGATATGTGGGTGTCAGATGGACACAACTAATGCAAACCCACAAAATGTGATGAAATTAACCCTTTGGGAGACTAGTTTCACCCTTTGGGGGCAAACTTGAAGATGTGTCAATACAAATCCAAAGCCACTTGACCCAAAAGGAAGGAGAGGCATCTGGTTTTAGGTTCAGCACTGCCTCAGCAGAAGCAACTGCTCCAACTGTGGGAGAAATTGAGAATTATGCACTAAATAAAACACGTTTTGCAGCCAAATGGAAGGGCTAAACTTATTTTAAATGTGTTCTTACAGTGTCAAGGTCTCACTTTTTGGCAGTTACAGAAGGCCAGGAGTTCAGTGCCCAGGTTTCAGAGGCAGGAATCCAAATATGGATGCCAGGCTCTGGATGCAAGGAAGTTTGAGGAACACAACAATGCCTGAAGAGACTTTGAATGAATCATGGTCTAAAGGTCCAAATCAGTGTTGGAAAACCAAAGGAACTCTGCAGCATCACCCCTGACTAAAGCTGCATGATACACCTCTTCATGTTTTTGAAAAGGAGTTACCAGTTGTGTTTAGGATGCTAATTTTGTAAAAGAGCAGAGTATTTCTATGGTTTGTGGGGTTTTTCTCCTACTGTGTGGTAGACTAGAGTTAACTGACAGCACGTGGTGTCTTTGCTCTTTCTGAAGGTTTGGGATAGTTTACCTGTTCTCTTTCCTCCATGGAATTGGTTATACTTCCACCGCATGTTCAGTGTGTCTTGAATGCTGATGCTCTCTAGAGCTTGCCACCTACTAGAATTGGGGTTAATAGACTGACACCTCAATGGGAGTCTGTTCTTGGGGGAATTATATTGTTAATGCTTGATAATTAAGAAAAACCAGTATTTTCACATTTTAAAGTTTGGCTATATTATACATCCATATATGGTTCTTGCATATCAAGATGAATTTGGTTTGTCATATCTTTGGTAGGCATGAGCATGTTAAAGTGTAAGGGCAAAAAAAAAGGTAAAAAAAGTGCTAATAACTAATTAAAATGTGTTTATTGTGCAAGTTCCATTAAGAAAAGAAAATTTACTCTCTTGTTTTTGATGGTAGTCCTTTAGTGTAACAGATCTCTCAGGTTCTCTAATCCAGCCACCTGCATGAAGTTCATAAGGGAATTTGAGTGTAGAATTTTTTTTAATTCTCCCAAATATGCTGCCCTACCTTGAAGTATATCCATTAGAACATTGAATTTGGTTTTACAAGATAGAATAGTAGTAATTTTGGGGTTTTTTTGCTTTCCTAGCATTTCTTAACAAATTTTGGTTGTGGTTATTTTTCTGAAGAACGTGTCAATTGAAGGCGCAGTTTTCATGCAACCTCAGGCCTTGGTATCTTTGAGATCTTGGGTTTATCAGGCTGAAACACCAGCAAATTGCCGTGAAAGCCAAGGGAGATACCTGATGGCTCAGTTTGGAGCCATCCAACAGAGTATAAAATGCAAAGTCAAAGTGTCAACAAGAAAGGAATGGGAATGCCCAGTGGTATGTTTCTTTTGAACTACTGCTGGTGTGCAGGAGACCAGCTGCTTCCTTCTCCCTATCCTAAGAGAGAGGAATGTGTTCTTTTGGGACAATTTATCTTGATTCTTCCTCTTGCTTTTGGAGAGAACAGTATATTCTTAGTCAAGCAAAGGCAAGTGAAGCAAATTCCCTGCAGCCATTTGCTACCAAAGATGGGATGTCTAGTTAATTTTTCATTGGTCTTCTGGCTTCTATTAGAGATTTTCAAGTGGGCTTGTAAAAGGTACCACAGCACTGGAAGTCTTGTGTTAAGAATTGGAGTGAGCATGGTGGGGGCATATTAAAGGTGTGTTTTAAAAGAACACAGAATCCACTTTATCCAGTATGATTTTGGTGGGTTGGCCTTGGCCAGCAGCCGGATGCCCAGAGTTCTTTCTGCCGCTGCTTCATCTCCATACTTTTCCCCAGCTCCTTCCACAGGCGGCAGTCCTCTGGGATAAACCTGCTCCACCGTGGACTCCCCATGAGCCACAGGGGGATCTCTGTGGACAAATCATTTGGATTGAAGAAGACAAGCCTTTGGGGGTGGAAGGCTTTAGAATTATTTGTCACCTGGTGCAAATGTTTAAGTGTAGCTGTCTTACCTGTGATGTTTGTTGCTTTCTCTCTCAGCCCTCACCGGTACCTCCTGTATGACATAGTCGAATACATCTACGCTGTCTCCTACCGAGCCTTCATTCCCTACCCCCTTCCACGTCCTCTCTACCAGTAAGTGGGACCCCAACTGGGCTGAGGGAGCTGGGGCTGTTCAGCCACCAGAGAAGACGCTGAGAGGGGACCTCCCCCATGTGTGTCAGTGTGTGCAGGGAGGGGGCAGAGCATGGTCCAGGTTCTGCACAGGGGTGCCCAGCAATGGCACAAGAGGAACAGGCAGGAACTGATGCCCAGCAAGTCCCACCTGGACAGGAACAAGAACTTCTTTGCTATGCAGTGACCCAGCACAGAGAGGGTGTGGAGTCTCCTCACTGGGGATATTGCAGAGCTGTCTGGACACAACCCTGTGCCATGTGCTCTGGGTTGGCCCTGCTGGAGCAGGGAGGTGAGACCAGATGCCGCACTGTGGTCCTTTCCAACCTGACCCATCCTGTGAGTCACTAAGAACTTGAGCACTAGCATGCAACACAAAAGCATAAATACCTGTTGCATTGGTCATTTAGTCTGGCCAGTTATTTATTGGATGGCAGAAACTGGCTTTCCCTAGATGCTTGTCAGCCAGCTTTGAGCCTTCTGCTCAGAATCAGGCCTACACTTGATGAGCTGATGTATGAAAGATGTGCTTGTAGTAAACTCAACATAGCTATTTATTCCCAAGTCATTTCTTCTAGGCAGCTAGAAACTGGGTGAGATGACATAGCCTCATGTGTTAATGTTTTGGGGTGCTTGTCCTCCTGACTTTTTAGTACAATGCAAATTAAGAAGCTAAAGCAGTCACCAGTGTTAGAACCCTCCTGCCAATAGGACTCACCATTGGATCCATGGAACTGCTGATGAATAACACTTGGAACATCTTGAACTGTGGTGGCTCTTTTTGTATTGGCTGTAAGAGGCATCAGGTTAACACAGAGCAGCGTGTTAAAAAGGTGCTTATTAGTTTTATTCACATACAACCCATTTTTATTTATGGGCTAAACTAAGTGGTATTTAATATTTTTGAGAAAAGACCGAGGCTGAAAGGCAGATAAGCCTAGATCTCTTCTGTGCAATAACTTAGTAAAATCCTAGTCTGCCAGATGAGCCCTTCAGTAAGAGGTTCTGCCTGTTCAGTAAGAGATTCTATGCTGGTCTCAAGACCCTGAGCAAGAGCTGTAGTCTTATTTTCTTTGCCAGATTTTCTTTGTTTCAAGGGAAACTTCATTTCTGAAAACTGCATATACACTAACCCTCATCCTTTTTATAGATTGCTCCAGATTGCATAGTCTTGTTTGTAGGGCTGATAACTCATTTAGTTGTCAGCAAGTGTGTTTTCTCCTAGAGGCACTGAAGGAAACTTCTTGACTAATTGGATTACTGCCTACACCACTGGGGAGCAGAGATTGGTGAAAGCCAGGGGGCAAGACTGAACCCCTGTGGTGTGTGGGGAGTTGGATGTGGGGGGTTACTTTCCCCACCCACATGGTCATTTTTATTTCTAGATACTTGCTTCTCCATTCCCTTCTACAGTCAAATGACAAAATATCCAATAATTCAGTAGCAAACAGTTAAAAGTTATCAGAAACACAGCTAAGAATTTGGTGGCTGGCGCGTTCACTGCTTTAATGAATTCATAGCTTGCAAGAACAGCTACAGAACAAGCTCTTGCTCACTGTCTGTTATGTGTGAAATATTTTTACCAGCTCTTCATTTTCTTCTGTGCCTGTGGATAATGACTGTACTTCTGCAACACTCTTTCTGTTTACAGTTTAGTTGCAAGATTCTTCGAGCTGAATCCATTTGAACCATGGATAACACGGGACAAAGTGGACAGGGTAAGTGTGGGACAATCCCCAAATCCTTCCTGGGAAAGGTTTGACTGTGTATTTGTAACTTGTACTTGTAGCTGCATTCAAGGAGTGGTGCAATGTATGTGCATCAGGTGGTGTAGCATTTCAGTCAGCTCAGTGGCTAGAACTTGGTTATAAAAAATTGCTCTCAGACTGTTTGGGTACTACAAAAAATGAAATTTTTAAAGGTGTGTTAAATATTAAGTGTTCAAGTCTGCATGTTTCACTGTGTCCCTGCCCTCTTCCCCAAAAACACATGCTATTGAATATAGCAAAGCCAAAGGAAAGATGTTCCCCACTCTTAGCTAACTAGTCCATTTATATCCTTCTAGATGTGTTAAAGTCGGTTATATCATCCAGATAATGGCGTTTTTAACAACTGAAATTGAACTGACAGCCATGGATACAGCCCAAATTCTCACTTAACATTAGAGTGTATTTCTCCTGAAAATGTTGCAACTTCTTATTCCTGACTTCTCAGGTTGTTTCTGTAGGGGTGGAGAAGTAACTTGAAAAAAAAGACAAACAAGGAAAAAGTAGGATTTAGCAAGTATTAGTGTCAAAACTTGGCATATGTGTAGGCTAGCAAAGATAGTCATGCACAGTTCCTAAGCTTGCTGATCTCTGAGTGATGTGGGAACTTATTTTGCAGAGTTGGAGTTTTAATACCTTTTGTTATAGCCTATTTTGACCTGGTTGTCCCCAAATTAATTTGAGACAGGATACTATGAATCTGGGAGAACTGAGCCGTGTTCTTAGAGCTGCTTACTGAATAACTGGGAGCAAATAACTTCTATATTCACATTTCTCCATCTACACAATAAAGTGGTTTCCCATTCTGTTTGAAAATCGTTGCGAAAAACTGTGGACAGTAGTGGAATAAAGGAGGAAGGATTTCTCCCATGCTGGAGAGAGTTGGTGGTGTAATTCTGTTGGCTGTATTGGCCCAGAATATAGATGAAGCTTCTCCAAAATCCTTTCTTCTAGCTGCCTTTGTAGTTTATCAAGTTATATTTCATACAATCAGCCTGCACCAAATCACTAAAACTGCTGCAAATCAGCTGTGGCATAGGGTGTAAGAGAGGAGATTCTCCATGTCAGTTCTGTGTCTGATGTTCCTATTTTCCAGCTTTTCATCCTTAAATAATCTATACAGTGGTTGACTTAAAGACCTTTCAAGGAACAACAGCATAAGAGAAATCCCCATGTGCTAAAATTTAGGTCATATGTGTTGCAAATGCAGTAAGAGAATTAAATATGTCCCACTTCTAAACCATGAACGAGGGACCCTGTTCTAAACCATGGGCAGAGCAAAACAACATACCAGAGGTGATAATTCAACACACATTTTCTTGACAAGGCAAAATATGTGTAATTTGAGTTCAAGTGTGAACTTCCCTTGCAAGTTTGGCTTAATTTTGTGATTGCACTGCAGTAACTTCCCTGATGCTCTATGGGGAGAAAAGAAAGTCACTTTCTGCAGGTCTCACTGCTCGCTCTTCCTGAGTCTAAACCTGCAACCTGAAGGAGTTTTTTTGGATGCAGAACACCTGTTATCTCCTGTTGAGGTCCTCAGTACCTTGTGTAATTATGCCACAGTTCTGTTGAATCTTTTCCTCTTCTCAAGAAAAAGTGGTGAGAGAAAAAAACAGGCAAGGAACTGAGATGGACACGTATTTGGCTGAGTCCAATGCTGGAATAGGTCTTCAGATCTACTACAAGATGCAGCAGTCATTGTTTCTTGGGGGAAACAATCCTATGCCAGCAACCTTGAAACCATAGTAGAATCCTCCCAGAGCTGCCAGCTGTAGAAAATTGCTTTGAGACATATTAAAATGTTTCCATTACTGTGCATTTGTGGTAGTTTGTGTCCATAAAAGGAGAAAAGTGGCATCAGATGTAGGTACACAAGACTTTTTTGTAGGATTTGAATGATTGCATTGAGTGTGATGCTGCTGATTTCACCAAGTNTTTTTTTTTTTTTGTTTTTTCCTACCCTCCCCTTTCTTGTTAAAGTTTCACACAACAGACATGAAACATCCTGACCTTCCTGGTTTTGAGGACCTGGGGATTCAACCAGCACCTCTGGAACAAAAAGCGATTGAAGTCCTGCGCCGCCATCGCAGATTCCGCTGGCTGGATGCTGAACTGGAGGAGGCAAAGCCAAAGACATATCCCATGTGACACCTGGCAGGGATACTTAACACTTCTTAAATTGCCTTTGTATGACCCAGTTTATTTGGAGAACTGTGTACATACTGAGTAAAATACATTAATCATGTAAACTGTATTTCACGAGTGTTGTCTTCTCGGTTATGGGGGGCTGTTATTGCAATACAGATTTTCATGAGGTCATAAAAGCAAATAACATATCGTAGCTTAGCTGGTGAGCATTACAACATTTTGAAGGTCAGGATTAAAAGGACTATGTCTTAACATTAGTCCATTTTTCCCTTCACTCTCAAACATACCAGTGAGCTTTAGTAGTGCTCAAGTGATTTGAAGAATGTTACAGTTCAGGACTAGGTTGCCTAAAACATGTCCTTCCCAATAAGAATCACAAGTAGTGCCACCTATTCAGATTATAAGGTCTCAGATAAGACCTGGTTTTAAGTAACTGACTCTTCTGATCCCCGAGCACAGCTCTTAAAGAAAATGCCAGCCTCCTTTCAGGCAGTGGGAGAGTGATAAGGACTCCCCTGAGCGTACTTTCCTCCAGGTTAAACACACCCAGCTCCCTCAGCTGATTAAATCTCTCACTCTGTTGTTGCCAGACTTCTGTGAAACTCCTGGGCAAAGTGTTTCTTAAGTTTCAACAGCTTCCACATTTTGTTCTTCCACATCAAACCTGCTGCTGCTAATGTTTACTCTGTTAGAAAGAGGTAGGCTCTTGTGATACTGGGAGTTTTTTGATCCTGCCTTCTAAGGAAATACTGAATTTGGCTCTCACAGAGGGTTGGTTTTTCTTTCAGTGGTTTTAAAATAAATCTGCTAGTTCAAAAGCTAGGACAAACTGGAAGTGAAGTGCATATTGTTAATAATTTGATCCTCTTATTATTTTTCTGACTGCAAGCTTTTCTCTATTGGACCCTACCTGTAAATGAATAATCTCATTAGCACCCATTTAATACATGTGGACCTGATCTTGAGTCAGTGTGTGTTGTTCACATCCTGCTGTGAAAAAGTGTTCCTGAACTGCTTCACAAGTGCATGTGGAGTACAGAGGGATGCAATTATCATGTAGCAATTTCCATTTTCAGATGGCAAAGTGCTGCAGTAAGAACTGTGTTGTGAGGTGCCTGTTCTGGGAATGCACCATCATGCACTGATTTATTGCCTCCACCCTTCACTCAAAGCACAGCTTTGCCAGTACCTTCAGCTGCACCACAGGCCTCTCCTGTAGGATCTTAATTCAGACGGCCAGTAGTGATGAATATCCATGAGAAGTTTGCTTTAAGCAGACAGGAATAGAGGTAAAGTAGAGTATCATGTCACAGTAGTTTGTCTTACACAGCAATTCTGCTTCCTATCTTGTAGAAATCACACTGATTTCTTGTTAGTTACCCTTCCAAAGAAATTTCTGCAGGGGTCCTGAATTTGTTTGTTTGTTTGTCTTTTAAAGGGAAATTTATTTTGTAATACAGCCCAGAATACAAAATCACTATAATGCATAGAATCACCAAGGTTGGAAAAGTTTTCCAAAATCATTGAGTTCAGTCTGTGACTGATCCCCGCCTTATCCCACGGCCTAGATCCCTGAGTGCCATGTCCAGTTATTCCTTGAACACCACCAGGGATAGGGACTCCACTACCTCCCTGAGCAGCACCTTCCAAAGCCTGGCCACCCTTTAGTGAAGGAATTCTTCCTGATGTCCAACCTGACCTTCCCCTGGCACAGCTTGAGGCCAATTCCTCCTCATTACGTGGGAGCAGAGCCCGACCCCCACCTGGTTCCCCCCTCCTGTCAGGGAGTTGCAGAGAGTAATAACGTCCCCCTAAGCCTCCTTTTCTCCAGGCTGAGCACCCCCAGCTCCCTCAGCTGCTCCTCACCACACCTGTGCTCCAGACCCTTCCCCAGCTCCATTGCCCTTCCCTGGACATGCTCCAGCCCCTCAATGTCTTTCTCCTTGTGAGGGGCCCAGAACTGGACAAAGGAGTCGAGGTGTGGCCTCACCAATTCATGTGTGAAATTCCAGTAGCTTTTGTTCTTTGCTGGGGAGGAAAGTGCTACTGAAATGTTTTAGTGGGAAAGGAGTAAGGTATGGAGGAATGAGGAGATGGCAAAAGCAGAAGACCTAATCTTCGCTTTCTGAGATCCCCCTGCAAGTGGGACTGAAGTATACTTGTCTTTTAGGAACAGCTTATGTGGGTGGGAATAGTGTCTGCATCTAAGGGTGGAGAAAAGAATTTGGACCTTATGTTTCCTCAAAGGCTGCTTATGTATCCTAAGCAGTTCAGACTGGTTTGGACTTACTGCTAATTATGTGCGTATTTCTGCTGAAAATACGATAGCACTTAAATTACACTGTTGATAGTGTATCACTGCGAGTTGGAACAGGTGACTTAGATACAATTAAGCTTTCATATCTGCTGCTTTATTCTGACATCTTAATTCTCCTTTATTGGATTACTTGGAAAGCCTTAAAAGTTCCTTCAGTTACTTAGAAGGCATATTTTAACTCAAGAGCCTGCACACTGGGAATAATTATCGTGTAGTTCCCTCTCTCTCTCTGCTCTGATTTCTTCTTCCTTTCCCTCTGCTCTAAGAGAGAAATGAGGAGATCAGAGGACTGTGACACTTAAGGTAATCCAAATTACAAGTTATTCATGACAGTGTTGCTGCAGTTATGGAAGCAGAAGGGGAAGGGCACTGGCAAAACAGAACTGGTAACAGAGTGATGGTGTGCTGCTCCATGGCTTCTTCTCTTTAATCGAGGAGTTACAGCGTGGGGTCACTCACCCTGAACATCATTCCTTCCTGGAAAAGCTTACAAAGATGGTGACATCAGCTGGGCACCTTTCTCTCTGACACTAGTGAACCTCGGGGATGTTGTTGTTGGCATTGTGCTTCGTAGCACGGCTTGGAGTTCCCAGTTTGACAAGCATAGATAGCAACATGTGGACATTGGTTTGCCCCTTACAGCCACGGTCTTGACTTGCATTAAATCGGCCAGTAGTCGGAGCTGCTGATCAGCGAATATTTCTCCAGCTTTCCCACCTCTTCTATAACTTCCTTGGCCAAGTCATCCTCTGGGCTGGTACAACTGGTTAAAAAGGCATTAAGTACTTTCCTTCAAAGGTTTCTGCTCTGTGTGTGATGATATGTATATACACGTTATATACACATCCAGAGGGTAGTGCCAACAGCTCAGTGTCCCGACGGACATCAGTGACACGTGGTGTCCCTCAGGGGTCCTTAGCGGGACCTGTGTTATTTATTATCTTCTTTAATGACATAGATGAAATGATTGAGTGCACCCTCAGCAGGTTTGCAGAGAACACCAAGCTGAGTGGTGAGGTGCAGACAATGAGGGACGAGATGCCATCCAGAGGGACCTGGACAAGCTCAAGAAGTGGCCAAGGGCATCTCATGGGGTTTTACAGACCAAGTGTTGGTGCTGCACCTGTGTTGGGGCAACCCTTGGTACCAATCCAGGCTGGGGATGAGCAGATAGAGCAGCCCTGGGGAGAAGGACTTGGGGGTGCTGGTGGGTGAGAGGCTGGACATGACCCATCCCCAAAACCCCTTGTGCCCTGGACTGCACCCAAAGCAGCGTGGGCAGCAGGGCAGGGCGGGATTCTACCCCTCTGCCCCTCTGCTCTGGGGAGACCCCCCCGCAGAGCTGCCCCAAGCCCCAGGGTCCCAGCACAGCAAGGACAGGGAGCTGTGGGAGCGAGGCCAGAGCAGGGACACCAAGGGGATCAGAGGGATGGAGCAGCTCTGCTGGGAGGAAAGGCTGGCAGAGCTGGGATTTCTCTGGAGAAGGCTCCAGGGAGACCTTAGAGTCCCTTCCAGTTCCTAAAAGGGGCTTACAAGAAAGTCAGAGGGACTTTTTACAAGGGCATGTAGTGATAGGACAAGGGGGAATGGCTTTAAGCTGGAGGAGGGTGGGTTTAAATTGGATATTGGGAAGAAATTCTTCCCTGTGAGGGTAGGCAGACCCTGGCACAGGTTGCCCAGAGAAGCTGTGGCTGCCCCTGGATCCCTGGGAGTGTCCAAGGCCAGGTTGGATGGGGCTCTGAGCAACCTGGGCTGGTGGAAGGTATCCCTGCCCATGGCAGGGGGTTGGAATGAGATGATCTTTAAGGTCCCTTCCAACCCAAACCATTCTGTGGTCCTTGCTTTAAAACTATTGATTTCTCTTGCCTTAAGATTACCCCTGGCCCTGACTGTTGCAAACCTTCTCTGCTTCTGGTCCCTGGTCAAAGTGGTCTGTGCTACTAGAGAAGCCGGATCTGTCAGAGCAGACACTCAGGTGCTGTAATGGATTCGGTTGGTCCCCCTGCCCCCAGCCGAGGAGCTACTCGGGCTGGTCAGGTGTGGCTGTTGGGAAGACTGAGGGCAAAGGTCACTTCAGACTACTTAAAGAAGCCCTACGTGGTGGTGAGGGAGTCAGGTGTGAGGTCTCTGGCTTTAGGGGTAGTGTGGGACTGTCTGTGAAGCTGCTCTCACTTTGCATTTGTAAGCTCTTCATGGAGCTGCTGCGTTCCTTCAGCTGGCAGTGCCTGTGGTAAGTCAGTGCTTTTAGCTTATTTTTTTGCTATATGAAATATTTTCCATGGGTTTTACAGAATCAAGGATGTTGTTTAAATTTCCTTGGTCTAGAGTGTTTTGTGAACTGGAGCTTCAGTGAGCAGCTGAAGGATTCTCACCTAGAGGCACCTGGTTTCTGCTGGGTTTGTGTCTTTGGTTTCTCAGGTGTGTAACAGGGCATCAGCATTGCATTTTGTCTCTGTTATGGTGTTTGTGATGTCTCCATGCCCCTGAATTAACTGGTGTGTGAGGCTTAAACTTAAGCTTCAGCCTTTCTACAAGTGGTTAAATGGTAGGTTTTATTCTCTGTGAAGCTGCCTGCTGTCTTTGGCCAGCAGGATGGGGACTTCCTAGTGGAGGAAAGGGAGGAAAATAGGATCTCATACACATTCTCTAGATACAACTTTCTTAGCAATTTTAGTTAGAGGTGAATTTTCTACCAATTAGAATAAAGCTGGTGCTGCCATTGCACTTGGGGAACTGCTGAAGGCTGAGGGCATCCTTGGCAAAGCAGAGGTTTGTGTTCCAATAAAGTGTTAAATAGAACAGTAACTTCGTGTAGTAACAGAACAGACTGAAAATTAAAACAAAATGTGTTTGCCTGTTTCGTCTTTTACTGGCCTATTTCTCTCAGGGACACCCCTCTGCTTTATATCCATGAGCTGGGTTTGGATAGGATAGAAAAGTTTAACTCCCTCACTTTGTGATTGTCATAGGTATATTTATTCAGGAATGCTCCTAGAAATGGAATGTAAAAAGAACACAGCAGAGATAGATGTGGGGCAGGGCCAGCCAAGCACACTGACCAACTACTCATTCTTCCATGTTTGTTGCTCCCCAGATCACCTTATTCCCTTCTTTTTCCTGCCTTTAGAATTTTCCCAGCCTGCACTTCAGTGGATTTATGACTCTTTAACAAAGGAAGAGCAACCTCTCATATCCTTGAACAGCTATTAAAGAAACAGAGTAAAATATGCTGACATAATACAAATTAAACAACAATCTAGTCCACTTTGCCATTAATTTTTACTGTAAGTATTTGGAATTTTTCATCTGAAAATGCTAGCCATCAGAAAGTGGTTCAAGCCTATTTGAAGCTCCTCACTTAACTTATCCAGGCCATAGGGCTGCCTTTTAGAATCACAGAATCATTTAACATTGGAAAAGACCTCCAGGACCAAGTCCAACCTTTGCCCAATCTCCACTTTGTCAACTAAACCACAACATTAAGTGCCACATCCAGACATTTTTTTTTAACACCTGCAGGGATGGCAACTCTACCACCTCCCTGGGCAGACAATTCCAATGCTTCTTCTTTTTAGCAAAGAAATCCTTCCAACCTGAAAAGAAAAATATTCAGAAATGCGGAACATCTTGCTTTCCTCCTTGATTTGGTGCTTTATTGCATATCCAACAGAAACCCATATTGGGATGAATTAGAAGAGGGGAAAAAAGGCTTTATTCTTTAGTGTCTGGTGGAATGGACAACAGGAGCTATTCAAGGGACTAATAATTGCCAGCCTCTTTCTGGGCAGCTCAATCAGAGAACAGACAGAATCATTTAATCTGTCACTGGGGGATTTGCTTAGTTCTGGCCAAACCTTGTGTGGTGGAACTGTGATAACCAATAATAAGATAATAAAACCCCCACTGCTTTCATTAACTATTTTTTTTGCCTGACTTCTCTCAAGTCAGGACATAAATTTAGATTTACCTTTCCATTTTCCTCCCTCTTTGTGAAACTAGAGCCCTGTTGAAACACCAGGTGTACTTGTTATCAACACGGTACGGTGCCCTACTTGCATCAAGTGCAGTTCAGTCAGGATCAGTAGGCAACCTTAACCAAATTATGGGAATTTTATCTGTCTTGTGTCAAAAGCAAGGGCAGAAAAAATATAATTTTCAGGAAGTTAGGTGATTTACTATTGCTTTCACTTGTTTGTCACTATTCCTGCCCATATCATGACACATTCTCACACAAGATACATGTATCATGCTTTGTTGTCTGGTTTATTTTGATGTTCCTGGGCTTTGTTCACTCTGTTTAAGCTGCATTGTACCTGTTTTCCTGCATACATTTTCTAGGGCAGTGTTTTGCATTTAATTTTCTGCTATACAACCTATGATTGCATGGGCTTTTTAAATATTCAGGTGACTGGAAGCCTTTTTTCCACTGCGTTGAGATCCAGGTGAGAATCACCAGCTTGACAATTAATTGCCAGCAGTGAGAGGACTAAAGGGCAGAGCTGGTTAGTCAGAAACCCTCAGCAAACTCTGTGAGACCAAAGATTGCCAAGGAGATGGAGGGTCCATCAATCCCACAGGGTCAATCGGGATGGTATCTCATCTCTTCTTCAAATGGTGCGCACTGGGCATTGTGTGAAGCTTTGTTTTTGAAACCAAGCACTAACATCGCTTCAGTGTTCAGCAAAACTCCCTGTAGCAAATGTGATTTCAGCTTTTGTTTTGTACTTACCCAGCACCAGTAAGTTCTGTCTGCTCAGATATGGTTGTTATCAGTCATGTGTGTAATCTCAGATAAGCTTTCAAACCAGATTTTCTCTGATTTCTTTTGGGAGACTTGCTTTTGCTTCAGAGTGTGTTTTTTCCACCTGTTCACTGTGAATTTACTTGGAGTCCCTAGTTCTCCCAGAGTCCTCTCCCAGACAAGGCAAAGTGGTATCTGTGTGTTTGCCTGCAAAATTCCCCAGAAATGTGCCATCTGTTTTAAAGTGCCTAAAGCAGCAATGATAATGGCAGCAGCTTTGAAGCAAAACCACACTTACCTGAGCCCTGCTGTTGTGGACCCACAGAGCTCTGGATTCAGTGTCAGGAGAGCTATTTGCTTCCAATGCCAAGTGTGTTCTTGTGACAGCATGTTCAAAGGAAATTTGCAAATGTAGGTCAGTTCTGTGTGGATTATTTCACAGAAATTCTCACTGGAAGTGTTATTTATGCAAGTGTCAGGATTCAAATCTGGGAACTACATGGTGTAATGGCACATATCCTGGAACTACTACTTCTGTAGGAAGAGGAGTTTGATAAAGGGGAAATACTTGTCTTACACAGACAATTTGATAAAGGTATTATCATTTTGCCATATTTTAAGGAAAAGAGATGCCACCTTAGATCTCTACACTGACAGCCACATCCAGAAAAAAGACAAGTATTTATAAACCTGTAATGGAATGAGACTTCATGTGAGCAAAACCACAGCATTGCCCAGGTTTGCTTGTGCACGTCCTTTAGACTTTGAGTGTCTGTGTGTCTGTCTGCAGGTGCCATTAGTGTGGCTGAACTGAGACTGGATCCCATTTCACCCCTCTGGAAATGATCCCTGACGTGTTCAGCTCAGTCTGCACAGAGGTCCATGTTTATAGGACTTAAGTAACAGCAGACTGTGCTGCAATCTGCTGGCTTATTATACACTTAATTAGATTCCCAGTTTGTTACCTGTGTCACACTGTGACAGGGCTTGTTGCTCTCTAGGGTGGGGGGAAAAAAATCCTTCTGGTTAAAACTCAGAAAAGCACCATAACAGCTGATTTTCTCCCTGAAGGTTTGAATTCCTTGTAAGAGAACCTGCAGAACAGATGAACGCTCAAGTAATTACTGTTTATTAAATGTTAGTGGTGAACACCCTCCAATTAAAAGAGGCCTTTAGGCTTGCAGGGAAAAAAAAGCCCTGGGAACAAGATGATGATTGCAAACACTTACTGCCGTGGGATAAGCACAGAGGACATTTCAGTGTGTGAGTTCTGGGGTAGCTGTTGGATTGTGAGAGCTTGTGCTATGCTGTGAGGTGCCATAGAATGGCCTGGGTTGAAAGGGATCTTACAGATCATCCCACCCCAACCCCCTGCCATGGGCAGGGACACCTTCCACCAGCCCAGGTCACTCAGAGCCCCATCCAACCTGGCCTTGGACACTCCCAGGGATGGGGCCAAAGCTTCTCTGGGCAACCTGTGCCAGAGACTGCCCACCCTCACAGAGAAGAATTTCTACCTAATATCGCATCTAACCCTGCTTTCTGTCACTGTGAAGCCATTCCCCTTCTCCTGTCCCTTTAGGCTCTTGGAAACAGTCTCCCTCCATCTTTCTTGTAGGGTTCATATAGTAGAAGGCCACAGTTAGGTTGATAACTCCTAGTTTGTGGGATGAATTGCCTCACACAGGATAAACATGCTGTTATTTGGTATTCTACTGCATATTTCTCTTCAAATTCTCTTCCTTATGCACCCTAAATCTGCCTTAAAACTCTCTATGATGTGTACTGCTTGTGTGAGAAAACATGTCATAGACTTAATTTAACATTATTACTTTACAGCAATGGTATGTTTTGGAATGGAGGTATTGACTCTTGAAACCTTGGAATTACTTTCACTGGTGCTTGTTGAATGATCTTTAAGAACAATAGAAGGCAAGGACCCCAGAACCAGGAAATGAGATTTGCCCTGGTAGAAGTGCTGTGAAGGAAAAGGAGCCAGTCCAACAGCTTGCCTTTGCCTTCCGCTGTCCCCATCATCCTGTCCTTCAGGCATCAGCAGACAATGTCCTACCAGTTACACTGTTCTCTTACTTAACACTCCAGCCAGGGCAGTTGATTCTGCTCTAGGATTTAGGGCACAAAACAACCCCAACCTTCTATTCTTTTTTTATTCTTTATTCTGCCCCTCTGCTCTGGGCAGACCCCCCTGCAGAGCTGCCCCAAGCCCCAGGGTCCCAGCACAGCAAGGACAGGGAGCTGTGGGAGCGAGGCCAGAGCAGGGACACCAAGGGGATCAGAGGGATGGAGCAGCTCTGCTGGGAGGAAAGGCTGGCAGAGCTGGGGTTTCTCTGGAGAAGGCTCCAGGGAGACCTTAGAGTCCCTTCCAGTTCCTAAAAGGGGCTTACAAGAAAGTCAGAGAGGGACTTTTTACAAGGGCATGTAGTGATAGGACAAGGGGGAATGGCTTTAAGCTGGAGGAGGGTGGGTTTAAATTGGATATTGGGAAGAAATTCTTCCCTGTGAGGGTAGGCAGACCCTGGCACAGGTTGCCCAGAGAAGCTGTGGCTGCCCCCAGATCCCTGGAAGTGTCCAAGGCTAGGTTGGATGGGGCTCTGAGCAACCTGGGCTGGTGGAAGGTGTCCCTGCCCATGGCAGGCGTTGGAACTGCATGATCTTTAAGATTTAAACCATTCCATTTTATGACTTTATGATTTTGTTATTTGATCCTTCACAGAGAAATCATTTTATCCTCCTCTGTGAAATGGAAGGAACAAATGGGCATAAAATTTTTCTTCCTTGTGCTTTTCTTCTGCTTCCTTTCTAGACAGAACCCTCGAAGTGTCTGACTGCTTGAAGCCTCCCCAGAGGGGCTGTTTCCCAGAGCCTGACAATGCAATGAGCAATATTTCAAGGGGTGTATCAAATTGTCCAGAGACAATTTGAAAACAGAAAACATAAGCCAATGTTTCTCTTTCTGAAGGAAGAGTCCTTCACAGTGTCTTGTTGGTGCAAATATGGCAGATTGCACTTGGACAGACCCTGCTATGGTACTGTGGAGTTGATTATTGTGCATTTCACTGAGGAACAACAGTATTTAGGAGCCTGTGCTGTTAGCTGGGGAAGTGATTGTCCCTCTGTATCCCTCTGTACTCAGCACTGGTGAGGCCACATTTGGATTCCTGTGTCCAGTTCTGGGCCCCTCACTGCAAGAGAGGTCCCTTCTGTTCATCTATTCCCGGACTTTGCTTGATAACCCCATCCACCATTTCTTCACTATAATGCTGGTCACACTCTCTCCCTCTTTCATCACTCTTTCTTTAAAGCTCTTCTCATGATGTTGGACAGTCTGTTGGAAAATACATATATATATTTTTCCCCCACATGAATGTTTTCCTCTCCGAACTTTCATGGATCCTCAGGGAGGGTCCCGTGGTCATAGGAGCCAAAACCTTGTTGCCAACACTGACTGTACAGACAGTTCTGACTTGGAGGGTCCACCTACTCCTCCTCAAGCCCCTCCATCTCAGTGACAGGATTCAGAGAAACACCACCTGGGCCCCATGCCCTTGGTCATTGCCCTCTGAGCCATGGGCCAATTCTTGATGTTCTTCAGGTCTCCCTCAGGAGAGTCATTGGTACTCACATGGAAGAGGAGGGAGGTTTAATAATTGTCTGAGGACTAGACAAGCCTTGGCAGTTTCTCTATGATCAGCAGGGTTTTAGTCCTTCCTGGGGAACTCCTTTTGGTTCCTGAATGTTCTTTGAGTTCCTTGAGTTATTTAAGTTCATGTGAGGAGTCTTTTTGTGTTCTCTAGTCAAAGAAATATTTGTTCAAGTTCACAGGAAACCTGCTTCTGGAAAAAAATGTCCTATTATATTTGTGCTGCCTCTCTGATGATCCACACCTGTACAGGTTATATAATATCAGTGCTGTGCTGTCCTGGGATGTGTGTGGAGACTGGGGTAGTGTAAAACACTTCTTGCTTTTCATGTTCAAAGTGTTGAACTGCATAGAATGCTGACTAAATGTCTTACATGTGAAATATTTGCACATTAGGGAGAGCCATGTTAATCTACATTGTAGATTAAATAAAGACTTCACTTGCTTCCTACTATGTTTTTAATCAAAATGGAGCAGTTCTGGCAAAGGGCCTGGCTTAGCTTTTTTAACTGGTGATTTCATCACCTCAAGAAGATTATCAGGAAAGATTTAGTCGACTTTCATAAATAGAATGTAGAAAAGCCTGTGCAAGTGTGTCCTACCTCTGGTCTGTAGTAGTTTCCAATAACGCTGTTTAGGGCAATTTCTTGTATGTACACTGTCCACACAGCCTGTAGGTCTCTGATCACCTGCTTCTGTCTCATGATTTTCTTTTCCTCTATATGAGTCTTGACATCTTTCCCTGTTCCAAAAAGCTTTGCAGCAAGTGGACACCAAAAGAGGAAAGCTTCAAAAGTCCAGAAAAATAAAGAAAAACTGTGTGAAGAAAGAGATAAAAAGATGCAGATGGGAAAGGTTGAGAGACCAAGTGGAAAGAGAAAAATGGCAATAACTGTGCCAGGATCTGAGTGAAGGTTGTCCACCACTCCTGCTAATCTCTCTCCAGAGTGGTTTGTAATCTTAAGAGTGCATGGAAAAAGCACATCAGATTATGCTTGAGATTTGTTGTTGCAGGTTGTCTTAGTTTTTATTTTTTCTTGTTTTCAGGTGTTCTAGATGGTTTGTATATTTGCTCTCTGCCAGCTTGAACTTTTCTCAGCTACAATCATAGAAAAACATACACTTGTGACCCATACTATTAATTAAAATAAAAAAGCTTGATCTTTACTTTGACTCATTTTCCTTTAATAACTGAAGTTACAAAAGGACTTGCCACTAAGAAACAGTGATGATGTACTGAGCATAATTTTGAGGAAGTTTAAAGCATTCACTTTCCATCTCTCTCTTCTGTCCACCTCCTGTCACCATCCACCACCTTGCTTTAAACTCCAGTGCAGTGTCTGAGCAGAAAGATCAGCCCCTTATGACTCCTTTAATCATCATATCTGTGCTCCCAGTATTGTAAGTGGTCTCCTAAATCCTAAAGTTGAATTGGTCAAGCCCTGTGTCAAAAATTACTCCTTTGCCCTCTGCTCCTCAAAGGCTGTTCCAGAACTTCATAGTTCTGATTATTAGAAACTTCTCCCAGATTTTCAGCCCACATCTTTCCTTGGAGAGAGGAAACAAACAAGACCATGTGTTCTTCTGCCAGCATTGTCTTTTAGCTCAGAAATTTCTCTGCTTTGTATTTTTCCCTCCTGGGTAACTAAAGAAGCAATTTTATCCCCTTTTCAACATCATTTTCTTAGGCAAATAAAGTTAGTTTCTTTTCATTAAAAGAATTTTCTGAACTGCCTTCATAGCCTTATCCTATTGATCTCTTGTAATCATCCTGTAATCAAGCAGTATAGAGTCCTCATCTCCATTCCTTTTTTAGACTGTGAACCTATGATAAAGAGGAGAAATTCTTACTATTGTTGAATATACACTTTTGGTTTATTTCATTCATTCATTTCTCTAATTCTAGTCCTTTAGTTCACCCAATTTTTTCACTGATTTCCCCATCTTTTTGGAGAAGCCTGTTTCACAAATTAATGATATGGTTCTTCATTGTCATGGCCATATAAGCAGTGTTCCAGAAGTGATAGTTTCTGGTTTCAGCTCCAGGTATTTTTGGCAGTGAGAACAAAAAAAAAAACAAAACAAACAGATGTCCTTGTACTCTCCACTTAGAGACAATGTTTTATGCAAAACACTGTCAGTAAAAAAAAAAAAGTGGGGGGTTGGAAAGATATGTAAATGCCTAAAGAATAAAAAGGGCAGGAAACAGTTTGTCTTTGTTTGAAGTGGGAATATTGGGTGGTCATTAGCTTTGAAAATAAGGTTAGGGAGGCAGGGACACTAAGGAATGCACAAATTAACATCTACCTGAGCCAGTCTTGGAGTATAAAATATATATAACATATTTTAGAATTTGTTTCTGCTGGGTTGAATGAGATTCCTATTGAGTTTACAGGCAAGGACATGGCAATTTATTGTCAACAGGGCAGAGAAACTTTAGAAGGAATTATTGATTTTTTGCAAAATTACCTTTTACCCATGTAAATGCTTGAGCCTGCAGCATTACTGTCAGTCAGCCCTGTGCCAGGGTACAGTTTCTTGAGGGCTGGAAGGCTGACCTTTCTCTGCAGAAGAAATAGCAAGAAGAAAGCTGCCTTAGTATTTTCCAAGGAATGATGCTTTCACAGGAAAAAATATTGGTTTTGAAAATACAGTATCCAGTGGCATATTGCTTTCAGAAAACTCCTGCAAAAGCATAAGCATGAGTTCTCAATTCCAGCCAGTCCCAAGTCCTCTGGTTCCTGCAGTCCATGATTCCAGGGCAAACTCCTGGCTTAGGAAAGGCAAAGGATTTCCTGATTCTTTGGGCTCCTGCTCTGAAGAAAGTAGGCTTTGGATGAGAAAATCCATGCTGTGCTTGATGTGAGGCTCAGGACTCTGAAAAGCTGCTGCTCTGACACCAGCCTTGCACAGCTGAATGAGCAGCCTCAAGCCAGCTCTGGGGTGGAAGGTCCCACTGGCAAAGAAGGTAAATCATCAGTCCACCAGTTGCCAAAAGGGATACAAAGGGTGGGTCACTGTGACTTTAGGTGAATGCAAGGTAACACTCCAAACAGGTTAGTCCAGTGCAGGTGTAGTAAACACAAAGCCAAATGGAAGTGTTGAGAAAACAGAGGCCTTGCTGCTTTGCATCTATGGCAGTTTTACGTTGCCTAAAATCTTGGATAATCTGGAGATCTGTGTTCCTCCTCCCTGGAGTGGTTCTCTTGTGTACCCAAACAATGGAAATAAAAAACCCTTTGAAAGGCAGTTCTCAGGTTGCATAGTTTTCAGTGGTCCACAATATCTTTGGCCAAAGGTGTGTTAGCAGAGCATGAAAATACAAATTTCATTGCACCAAACTCTTTTGCAGGCACATCATGAAAATCTGCTTAGTTAGTTCTAGCAGCTCCTAACAAGTTTGTCAGCTGCCCTTGTCTAGTGGGGGAGAAGCCCTGATCTCTGTGTGACTGTTCCCAGGCACTCCCATGGTTTCTAACAGATCAACAAACATCTTTGCTGCCACATGAATCTCCCGTCCCCTCCCTCCACTGAGATAACAGAATATGCTAAGTTGGGAGGAACCCATAAGGATCATTGAGTTTAGCTTCTGTTCTTCCTTTCCTTCAGGGAACAACAATAAAGATCACTACCTGTGCTCCTGAACCCGTAGGCAGTCTTCCCCCAGAGGGTGGCTGGACACTGAACGGGCTCCTCAGGGCAGTGGGCACAGCACCAAGGCTGCCAGAGCTAAAGGAGTGTTTGGATGATGCTCTCAGGCACATGGGATGACTCCTGGGGATGGTCCTGTACAGGGCTAAGGATTGGAGTTGATGATCCTTGTGGGTCCCTTCCAACTCACTATATTCTGAGATCCCAAGGCCCTGAACTCTTTCGTGATTGTCATCAGGCTTCTTGTACCAATTTCATCACTGCCTACTTGAAATATCAATAATGGAAAATAATCTGCAGGCTGTACCAGGATGTGAAGCTTTCTCTTCACATCTTTAACCTGGGCAACAGGGAGGCAGCAGGTGTCGCTATGCATATGGGACCTCCTCCTCCCTTCAGAAGGCAATGACCACTCTCTTTTTTTTTTCCTCTGTGGAAGTGCTTTTGATGCAGGGTGCAGACTGACAACCTCAGCAACACTTTCACGCTCCATGGAGCATCATCCATCATTCAATTCCACTCTCAGAGCCTTGTGCCGGTTGTAAAAGGCAGCTGGGGAGGTGGGGCAGTCAGAGAGGAGATGCACCTGACAGGGACTCATCACCATTGTCCCCTATCCCTTAAATCTCACTGTTCAGCCAGGCAGAGAGGGAACAGGGAATCCTCTATGTCGAGTCCTGCCTGTTGGGGTTGTCACACTCCAGCTTTAAGGTGTAAATACTTGCATTTTTGCTTATAAATGTGCAAGGCCTTTTCTCTTGAGAGTATTGCATCTGTTTTATACAGAGTTTTTAAAAAACTGTGTCAATTCTGATAATATTTCTCACTGGGGACTTCAAAGTTACAGGAAGCTGTAGCAGTAATGCAGCATTTATCTTCAGGGCCAAGAACAGCTGATGAAATTTTATGTGGTCTGAATAGGATGCTAAGAGGGAGTCAGCAAAGGAAACTGTGGATGTTCACTTTCTCTCCCTTATGAATTGTGATCAAGCAGTTTTGATTATTTAGGGATTTTTACACATTATTTTATCTCCAAACCCTATCTTTCTATCTTCGAGGCAGAAACTTGTGGAATTCAGACATCTGCAGCAGGGGAGGGTTTTAATGTAGATTAAAATTAGTAATATCTTCTCTAATTTCTAGGTTTCTGTACCTATATGCAGCTGTGCATGGCTCTAATCTAAATCTACTTGTGTAGGAAGTAACAAGTTCTGAGCCTGCAATTCAGGTCGGTAATTTCATTAACTCCTGCATCTTCTCTGATGTGATGTAAGGAAAAATGTTCTCATCATGAGAGTGGTTCAATGTTTGCAAAGTTTTGAGAGGCAGTGGAATCTCCATCCTTGGGGAGTTTGAAAACTAGATAAGTCTTCATCTTCATAGAAGCGTATCACAGAATGGTTTGAGATGGAATGGACCTTAAAGATCATCTTGTTCCACACCCCTGCCATGGGCAGGGACATCTTACACTATCCCAGGTCACTCAGTGCCCCATCCACCCTGGCCTTGGACACTTCCAGGGGTGGGGCAGCCACAGCTTCTCTGCCCAACCTGTGCCAGGGCCTGCCCACCCTCACAGGGAAGAATTTCTTCCTAATATCTAAAGTAAACCCACTCTGAGTTTGATGTTATGGCCTAGGCAATTCTAGATGGCCTCCAGAATTCTCTTCTCACTTTAATTCCCACAGGTGGTACTACATGATTTTGTTGCACAGCCACTGCCTCTTCCTCAGGCCCTTCCCTGGACACTAGTGATCTGTCTCACAGTGTGGTCTTACAGGACCTGTTTGTTTTCTTCCCTTGGAAAAGCCTAATTTGGATCCAACCACTGTGATGGACTGAGTAGTGGTGTGGTTCCTGCAGTGGCTGGGAAATTGGAGAGTTGGGTACCACACAATGGCATCTCCATCTGTATGTGTGGATGGCAATCATCCAGAGCTGTTTGCAGTCTAAACAGAGCCTGGAGATACATCTAGACCACAACTTAGACAACTTTGGGATAGAGAAGGCTGAACTTCACCTGGGAGATGGAGATCCTGTGCCTGCTCTGCCATCCCGAAGCCAGGACAGCCGCTGAACTCCATCACCCTCAGGGGGAAAACAGATCTGCTGCAAAAGAGTTGCTGACTAGTCATCCTTTTACTTTAAGAGATCTTTCTTTTTCCTGTGGATGTTTGTGATCTTGTTTAATCACTTTAAGCCACCCTGGGTCTGCTCTGTCTTGGCTGCTGCTTTTCTACAGATTTGTGAGGGATCAGCTGTGACTTTTGAAAAGCTTTTTTTATCCATGAGGTTTGAGATACCTGGCTGGACTTGCTGGCAAATTTCCTTATTTCCAGCACTATGGCTTACTGTAGATACTGAAGAGATATTCTTGGTCAAAGAAATTCATTGATGGTAGAGTTGCTTTCCTTGTTTTCTTTTTCCATGATGAAGTGTCATTCCCCCTCTTGTTGCCAGCCCCACCCCCCCCAGTTTTCCATGAAGTTTTGTGGGTGTGTTTGTTTGGGGGTTTTTTGTTAAACTTTTCCAAATCTCACTTGAGCAACTTTAAAGTCAGCCTCCCACTCCTTCCCCTCCTTAAAAAAACTTTTAAGATGAGAAACCAAGCCTACTACCACACTAAAATTAAATTACCCAAGTGCTATCCCTGTGCCTCAGGAGTCATTCCTACAGCTTTGAAATCAATGTGTCTGTCTGTCTGTGGGGATTTCACCTTGTCTTTCACCTGTGGAACAAAATCTTCCCAAAGCCTTAGGTATTTTCAGGTTGAGAAATGCAACTCCCACTTGTTCCTTGGAAGTACTTTTTGAAAATTATAGAGGAAAGCTACATAATTCATCAGGAAAGGGTTCTGTTTTCTAAATAGTTGAGCTGTGTCTCCTCCCCCCTCCCAATTCTGTCTGTATTTCACCCACTGACTAAAGCCAGGAACATGCAGTGAGAGAGACAGGCAGGGATTTAGCCCCAAATGTGTCTCCCTAGCTTTTATAAATGTTAACCGAGCAATGACACAAGCTCCCAGCAGGCTAAAATATGGCCATCCAGCAGGAAAACCCTTGGCTGAATTTCTTAAACACAGATCAAAATGCAAGCTCTGTGTGCTGCTTCTTGTGCTCACCAGCCCCTTGTGTGACCACTGCAAACCTTACATTTCCCTAAGGAATGTGTGTGCAAACACCCTCAGGAGCAACCTGAGAGCTGGAATCATTCCCATCTTATTGCTCTGTCAGAGATTTATGTCTTTCTGCTGCATTTTGTTGAAATAGGCAGTGGTAGCTCTGCTAGAGAGACGCGGTCAGCTGTTTGGGCAGAGAGAAATCAGGTGGCACTTGAGCAAATCACAGGTCTCGGACATTTTTAGCACAGGTCCTGCTCTGAGGCTGTGTTTTATGACCTGTTTGGAGATGTGCTGCCATGGGAGCTGCCAGAAAATGAGCTGCTGGGGATTTCTCAGGCTGACTTTTTTCAGATGCTGTGCAGAGTCTGAGAGAAGCCCCTTGTATCCCACGTTTGAAGCATCAGCTCTCCTGGGGAGTCGTTTTCATCTCTCAGATACAAGAAGTTGTTGGAGCTCAACTGTAAAGGGTTGGTGCCTCGAGAGCCTCAGACAAATGGCTTGGGAAATTGCTCTAAAAATGCCACCATAGGCTCAATTATTTTAAGATAGAGTTTATCATAATATAAAACATTCCAATTTGAAGGTTGGACCTGCATTCTCCCACAGGTATGCTATTCAGCGTGAACTTGGAGAATCTGTGCCTTATTGGATCATTTTCACTTTCTTCTTGCTGTGTGTAACTTCCAGGATTTCCACATTCCAGTTGCCAAATCACTCAGAGGGCCTCTCAGGAGTCTGGATTATGTTGATTTGTGTACATGGCCCCATCTGTGCATTAAGGGATAGTTTTTGAAAACACTGGAAGCCAACATATAAAAATATCACAGGATCACAAAATGACATGGGTTAGAAGGGGCACTAAAGATGACCTTGTTCATGGCAGGGACACCTTCCACTAGCCCAGGTCACTCAGAGCCCCATTCAATCTGCTCTTGGACACTTCCAGGGATGGGGCAGCCACAGCTTCTCTGCCCAACCTGTGCCAGGGCCTCCCCACCCTCACAGGGAAGAATTTCTTCCCAATATCCAATCTAACCCTGCTCTCTGTCACTGTGAAGCCATTCCCTCTTGTCCTGTCACTCCATGCTCTTGTAAATAGTCCCTCTCCTTAGCAGATTATTATCAAAATCATAAAAAGCTGAGGAATAGATACTTGGATAACAGATAACATGCCTGAAATCTATTTCTTCCCTACCCACAGTAATAAATTCAACTCCATATGATAGTGCTAAGACAAGTGTATGAGACTGTGAACTTGTACAGTTCCCTTCTTTTAGGTGGGAAGAGCACCAGGCATTGGTGAAGTAAAATTTCATAATAGATTTTCTAGCATAAATCTTTGGTCTTAAGGTTTTCTGCCTTGGTTAGGAAAGTTCATTTAAGGCTGGCAACTGGTACAAAAATGTTGGTCTAACCTTAGGATCAAACTTTTGTTTTTAATACAACTGATGGGAGCAAAGCTGGTTGTGCACTTCTCATCAGCAGACAAGTTTCGAAACAAGAGTCTGACAAACCTCAGCTGCAGGAAATTTAAATCTGAGTGACTTGGTTGGGCAGGAAAAAAATCCCTGACAGTGTTTGTACAGCATAATATAGCTTGGGTGTTGCCTTTGGGCCATGTTTTAATATGGATTTGAAGTATCTACTCCCTTTATTTTTGCAGATGTTGTAAAATAGTATATGTAGTCCAACATATTTAATGATGGTGGATAAGACTCTTCATCTGGTCCTGCTTCCAGAAACTTATTCATATGACTGCATGGATGGGGAGAAGGGGTAGGTACATCCGGCATGTGAGGATGAGACTTCACACGAGACCTGCTCCAAGGCTTATTCCCCTCTCTCCTACTCAGCCTGTCCCTGGCAATGATCTCCAGGACAAGGTCAGCTTTGTTAGATCTAGTTAGATATAATCATCACACTGAAAAAAATGAGAGCATAGTCATACCTGTGAAGATCAGGATATAAATGCAGCTCTTTCTTTTGCAGTAAAACTACTAAATCATGTCTTCCCAGCCTGTGAACTCAGTGTTTGCACACGAAATTGAAGAGAAAATGATATTTACTTTACCTGATCCCTTTGGTTCCATACTTAGAGTGAAGAGCTTTGATCTGGAGTTAATGAAAAAGAACCATGATCTGTTTTATACAGATGAAGCAAAGAGAATTTTCAAACAGTGCTGCGTTGGGGAAGAAAAACAATTATTAATGGAAGGAGACCTGAGGGGATTGTCCAGCAAGCCCTGGGCAGCAGATACTGAAAGGGTTTCCTCCCTTTGATAAGACATGGGCCTGCCAGGAGAAGATGCCTTGAAGACCAGAACTGTTTTCAGTTATCTATATATATTAGCCCTGTCTTCCCTTGCAAGATATGGAAGGACTTTTATGAGATGTTGCAAGACATGCAGAAACCCTTTGTTCCCCCCAGGTGGTCCTGGTGTGGAGAAATGCTTACCCGTATGATGAAATATAGTGACTGGATTGCCTAAGTCCTATTTAACATAGCTTGTCCACCTCATTAATGTCCTACCTCCTCATTAACATACCCTTTTCCTTGGTTCTATATACTGTAGTGCGAGTGATCAATAAATGTCTCAGTTTCTACCCCCAAACTGAGAACGTCTAGATTATTGACCAACCAACAGTGCTGCTTTTTTTTTCTTATATATTTTTTTTTCATTGAGGGCTAGGGAAGTTAGCAAA
The DNA here is from genome assembly GCA_013396655.1 of Campylorhamphus procurvoides. Taxonomy (NCBI): domain Eukaryota; kingdom Metazoa; phylum Chordata; class Aves; order Passeriformes; family Dendrocolaptidae; genus Campylorhamphus; species Campylorhamphus procurvoides. Next base: position 283,975 of record WBMV01007163.1, on the reverse strand, counting down.
AAAAGGGCTTTTTTTTTCTTAAGCTGAAATGCACAGCAGTTTTTCTATTTGACTTTTTAACAGGAGGCGGTATCAGTCCTTTGGCTCTCCAGTTTACTCTTGTCCATGCAGATCTGATTTCCTACCTTGCTTTTGGAAAGCTCATGTGTTGGAGGAAAAAAGGAAAAGACTTTTAGCACTAGGATGCTGAGTGGGGCATCTGCAGAATTTGAAAAGGTCCATTCTATATGACCAATGAGTTACCAGAGTTATCTTGAGGAGGGACTTTTGAAACATCACAAATGTGTTGTCTGGAAGGAGCCTCTGGAAATCCCCAGCCTGTCCTCCTGCAAGGGCAAACTGCCAGGCAGCACCAGGTCACATCAGTCCTGGCTTTGCCTGCTTGAATCTTGAAGACTTCTGTAGGTGAAGTTTCTGTGACACAGGAGCCCTTGAAAATGATACTCTGTCATTTGTGTTAACTCATCATCCCACTAAAGGTAGGGAGAAGCAGCTTTGCAGGAGTCCACTGCTAAAGGAGAGGCTGTGTCTATAACTGCAGAAATAAAGATTAATTGCTTTGTGCTTTGTTGCTTTTAAAATGGAGTATTATAATTTAATGGTTTAAGCCAGATCTATATTTAGCACCTACATTTCAAGAAGAGATTAAAAGGCTTTTGTTCCACTGATCCTTAGGGTTTCAGGCCTCAGACTGGAGATCAGGACATGCAGTGTGGGTTAGAGGAGTTAATTATTTAGAAACTGAGTGGGTCAGATTTTGAAAATCTTAAACCACAACTGTTTTTCCCAAAGATGTGGATTTTCATGGAGTGGCTTATGTTGGAAGGGACCTTAAAAATCAACTCATTCCAACCCCTGCCATGGGCAGGGGCACCTTCCACCAGCTCAGGTCACTCAGAGCCCCATCCAACCTGATCTTGGACACTTCCAGGGATGGGGCAGCCACAGCTTCTCCGGGCTACCTGTGCCAGGGCCTGCCCTCCCTCACAGAGAGGAATGTCTCCCTAATATCCAACCTAACCCTGCTCTCTGTGAGTGTGAAACCATTCCCTCTTGTCCTGTCACTCCAGGCCCTTGGAAATAGTCTCTTTCCCACTGTGGATGCATAGTTTCAAGAAAAAGTCTCATGGCTTTGGTCTCCTATTTTGTTCTATCTTTCCAGGTGATGGTTTTGGGAAGCCCTAGGAGACAGGGAGCCACATACTGTTCTTTGCTAGTTTTCATACGTTTGCAACCTGTCCCTGTGCTTTGTTATATTGCTGTGCCTTTTTTCCCCACTCTTACATCCAGTAAGAACTTCTCTTGCTTCAAATTTAGGACTCTTGTTCTGTAGCTGAGCACATAAGACCCTTGCTCTTTGTTCTCGGCAAAAGCCTGTCAGGAACTGGAAGGTGGCTTTAATGTATCTCCAAAGCTTTATCTTAAGTATTATCAAGCTCCATTGTCTCAGCTTCTCCTCATAGGACACATTCTCTAGCACCTGGACAATTTTGGTGCCCCTCCACTGGATTAATTCCATTTTATCAACATCTCTCTTGCACTGAAGAATCCAAATCTGAAAAAATTTTGAAGCAAATAATGATTTTCATCTGTCTACTCACTATTCTCCTTTTGGTACAGTGTTTAGTCCTCGCCATGGTCAAGGGGCTCTGCTGATTCCTGCTTTGTCCATTGGTCACTACTTCCTCTGGCTACTTTTCAAAGCCAGACAACCCTTAGTCTAGTATAGGTGCAAGAATTCTTTCAAGATGACATTAATTTAATCCTAAAAGATTCTCTCTTTATGCTTTAAGAGCTTTTTTTTTTAAAGTGCTTCATCCAAAAGGATGAACAATCATGGCTAAGGCATTTGGCTTTTCTATATGTCTGTGTTCAAATACATGAGCAAAGCATCTGTTTCATATTTCCTTGACACCCTGTCTGGGTCATGTCTCTAGTTTTGTGTTTCCCATATGACACTCAGAAGTCCTATTCTGTTCCTGTGGAGTTTTTGCCTTGGACTTAATTGAAGCAAAAAAAAGGTTGGGTTCTTTCAGTTTTTGTCTTATTTCTACTGCTTGTGTCATTAATTAGGCAAACCAGCAATTAACTGCTTCTTGGAACTGTGTATCTGTGGCTTTTCAGGTCAAAAATACCTGAAATAATAAAAATAATAAAAATAACCTGGATAATGTTGTACATGTCTTATCATGATAAGTGCTAAAAAGGGCAAGTACTTTGTTAATGAGTTTTCCTGTCAATGCAGCTGAGCACATTATGTGTAAAGCCCTGATTTCCACCCTGCCACACCACTACAAAAGAATGTTCCTTCCCTTCTCAGACTTGGTCAAAAAAATTACTTCAGGAATAGAAATGAATTATGTAAGGCTGTTCTCTGGCCATCTGACAATCTCACGTCTTCTCAGTAGGCACAGTACTAACTTTATCCCAGCACAGTGCTTGGGCTAATATGAGTCATCTGATAACCTCCTCATTGTGCATTGACCTCAACCTTGGACCAAAATAAACATAAATTAAATTACAAACCTATACTTGGTGCTTTCACACTCTCTTCAGTGTCTCTGAAGCACTGAGAAGTGTGGCAGACTTGGAGGCTTCGCTTTCCTCCCATCCGGCTGTGGTGAAATGGGAGCCGAGTCCCAGAGTATTTTGTCTGTTCTTTAAAGAGCCTGAGGGGCCTGATCCTGTTTTCAGAGGGTTCAGCACTTATTCTGCTCTCTGCAGGGGAATTACTTCTGAGTGATGCTGAGCAGGTGATGTGAGAAAAACATTGCTTCTTTCTCTGAAGGCAAGACCTTGCTTCTAATGTGTCATTTCTTTTCCTGGTTGTGCTAATGGATGGGAAAGATTTCTGTAGTTTTATACTATTTTGCCTTTCTCCCTTCCTGAAGGGTAGATGCAAGTTGGAGATCCTCAGAGGAGAATAGAACATCTGGGATGCCCATGCTGGTGGGTTAGTAGAGCACTGGACTTAGGCAAAAATAACCTCAGCTCTGCCACTGATGTGCTTTGTGTCCCTGGGCTCTTCTCTTGTGCCTTTTCCCTGTCTACAAAATGGGGCCCATCACTAAGGTTGGCCTGTTCCAAGGCTGTGTGTGCTTTTCAGGGAACTATCTAGGGTTTAGTGGTTTGTCTGGAGAAGATTCCAATGGGACTAAGTTATGGAGAGTGCTGAGAAACCCTGCACCAAAACTAAGATTGCTCATCTTCTAAAGCCTTGATTTAAAGCTTGCTGAGCTATTTTCAGTGAGTAAATTATAGAACAAATTTACCTCAGTCTCTGGAGCCATCTAGCCCTTATTTCTTCTGAAAAAAATATTTGACACTTTGCAGAGAAGTGAATGCATGTTATTCAACAGCACCTCTGAACGGCTTCCTTTAAGGTAAGCCCCCTTCCCTGTTCTTGCTCGGTATCAGTCATTTGTTCTCCACAGTCTGAAATCACCAAATCAAGAAAATAATCCATGAAAAGAGAATAGTGATGGCAACACTTTTTAATGTACGTTTTCAGATTCATTGTGCAAAAACTCCCTAAATGATTCAAGAACACTTTCATGCACAAATTTGCAAGGACATGTATTTCTATAGCCAGTGAATAAGCCCAGGCTTGCAAACAAACATGTGTCATGTATATGTGCCCACATGCACCTAAAGATTTGTACGAAGCCCTCACTTGTTTGGCTTTAATAACTACCCACATATCTGGGCAGAGTAAAGGTGACTCTGACAGCAATTCTAAAGGTGACTCAAAAAGTTTGGGTGGAAGGCATTACTGAAACATGGAATTGTGTCTAAGGTGACCCTTAAGAATAGGGACTTGCACACAGTTCCAGCAGACTTTGAATATTGAATCTGACATGACTGAACATAATGTAGAGAAGATGGTTCTGTTTTTAGAAAGAGCCTACTCAATTTGTACCCAAACTACCCTGGAATGAAAGGATTTTTCATCTGAACCATTCAGGCTCAATACACCTTTTGTTTTATATGAAGCCTGAGGTATTCACCTCCTGTCACTTAACTGGTGAAGTGTTTTACCTCCTTTAGAACTTGATGAGATGATCTTCCTGCTCAGCACAATGTTTCTTTTAAAGACAGTCAGGATGGGAAGATTGTGCACCTTTTTTTCTTTAAAAAAAGGATTAATTGTTCAGAAGAGCATTCACTTTGTCCAAAGTCAGGCACCTGGTAGATTGTGGCCCTGACTAGTGCTAAGAACCTGTTTGGAAAAGTCAAGCTTCCTTCTTTCAACACACACCAAAAATAAACATAGCAGTTCCTTGTGGAAACAGAAGAATGAGCTAATGCTCATTAAGTCCAGGCTTCTCTCAAAGCACCATTCATTGTGTCTGGGATAAGAATTTGAACTTGAGACCAAGTGTAGTGCCCCTGTAATAAGCATAGAAGGAAAAACAAGTCTCTTTGGTGTTTTGCTTGGGTTTGGGGAGGTTTTGTTTGTTTGTTTGTGGTTTTTTTGTTCTGTTTTCCCCCTCCTGTGGAAATATTGGTATACTTCCTAAGAAATCATAGAATCACAGAATGGTTTGGGTTGGGAGGGATTTTAAAGTTTTGTCACCTTGTTCCAACCTCCTGCCATGGGCAGGGACACCTTCCACTAGCCCAGGTCACTCAGAGCCCCATCCAACCTGGCCTTGGACACTCCCAGGGATCCAGGAGCAGCCACAGCTTCTCTGGACACCCTGAGCCAGGGCCTCACCACCCTCACAGGGAACAATTTCTTCCCAATACCTAATCTAACCATACTCTCTCTCTGTCTGAAGCCATTTCCCTTGTCCTGTCACTCCAGCCCCTAGGAAATAGTCTCTCTCCACCTTCCCTGGGGGCTCCCTTCAGGCACTTCAAAGCCACAATGAGGTCACCTCAAAGCTTTCTCTTCTCCAGGCTGAACAATCCCAATTCTCTCAGCCTTTCCTCACAGGAGAGGTGCTTCATCCCTCTGATCCCCTTGGTGGCCCAGATTCAAATCAATCAGATATTTTGGCAGTGTGTACTGCTTGGAACTCCCAGTGGAATTCCCTGATGTGGTTCTGCTTTTATAGGTAATGTCAATCACTTGGAACAGCAGAGAAAGAAATACATTTTATGATGATCCCTAATTTTTTTTCCTCACCCAATTATCTGAATTGCAATATTGGTCTGCACCTCCAATTTTTATGGGCAGTACAGTCACTGTGATGATTTTGGGGCACACAAATGCTAACCCTCAGAAGTGTTAAGGTTTTTGGCAGCCTTGCCATGAATTCTACCTGTTGTAATACCTTTCAAAAGAGCAGCTGCTGTGGCTGGGCTCTGCATAAAGCCCCCTGCCAGGTTTTAAGTACCTATCAAGTTTATATTTTAAACTTAAATCTGTCTGTTAGGAAGTCCTAGTCCATTCATTCTACCCTGTGATCTAGGATCAAATGCTGCATGCAGCTGCCATTTGGGGGCTGAAAAGTCACCCCCAGTGTCTTGTGGGTCTCTTGGACCTCAATTATCCTGCTGTAATCCTGATGCCAGCAAATTTCTGCATGTACATCCAGGGATAATCAATAACTCCTTGGATTCAGAGATGAACAATTCTTTACTAGAACCTCCTTCACTTGTCTTCCTATGAATTAAAAATTGTGGATTAGACAAACCTTCTTTCAAACAACACAGCAGGCCTTCTTTATTTGCAAGGATTTGCAAATTACATTTTAACCAAGGCTGACCGGAAATCATCTTTGAGGACAGTTTGTGGAAGGAAATGCTTTTTTTGAGACACCAAAATTTTACGGAAAAATAGCTTTTTATTTCTCCCTCTCCCCCCTTGGATGAGTAGAGAGGGAGGAATCTTTTGGTTATCTGTTCACAAGGTTCCAGCTTCAGAGAAACAGTAAAACTCAAGAGCAATTCTCAAGTGGGGATGAACAGCAACCACCTTCCTGCATGTGCCACTCAGCAGCATCCTTGGAAGCCAGGCATCTGGGAAAGGGGAGAAGCAGAAAGACACAGCAGTTTGCTGCTCAGCCTTTTGATTCCTATAAAGAATTCTCCTTAGAAGCAGACAGGGAAAAAGCAGAAATAAATGCATAGGTAAGGCACCAAACCCCTTAATGACAAGCATCTAGAGTTTCCACTAGAGTACTTCTGGTGCAGTGAACTAATAAAAAGTGGGAACAGGCACCTTCAGGTTATCATTTGCTTGGGTGTCATCGGACACATGAATTCATCTGACAAGAGGCAGGAACAGGCATAGAATCATAGAATGGTTTAGGAGAGAAGAGACCTTAAAGATCACCTATTTCCAGCCCCCTGACATGGGCAGGGACACCTTGGAAATAGTCTCTCTCCATCTTCCTTCTAGGCTCCCTTCACGTACTGGCACCCATGGTAGTGCTTCTTTGCTACAGTGTTCTGCCTCAGCTAGATCCAGCTGCAATTCTGCATGTAACTCAGAGACATGAAGCAGATCAGACATCTCCTCATAGCAGGATATAGCATGGCCAAAAATATCTCTGCATCCATCTGTACAAGCTGCATAGGCTTATATGTAACTGAAGGAATGCTGGAAGCAAATCCACTAAATGGGTTTTCAGTAGGACTGATGTCCTTCAAATAACTCAGGCAGAGGAATGACCCTCAGCTCAGTGTTGCCAACGGAAGAGGTCAAGGAGGCTGGAGGAGCAGCAGGACTTTCTCAGAACATGTACTGGCATCACCTTGCAGCACCCTCTGCCAAATGGACCCACTGGAGTGGAAAGCAGCCTGATCCTTATGGTGCTCCCATGGGATATTTGTACCCCTGTTTGGGAGAGAGCACTGGCTGGCTGCAGAAAATGGCTGGGCTACAATGGTCTCTACAGATGCTCCAAAGACCTCAGCATTTGCAGAATTATCTCAATTGGTCAATTTGGGCTCATGGAAACAGATAGGATCCTTAAAGGCTCTACTTCAATAGCTGGCTCTGATGACAGCTTCTCAAAATTAAATACAGTTAGTGCTATTTCTGTCCTGAGCTGATTTATGGGCTTTTAAAAAAAAATTACTTTTAATATTAATAGCAATGTCTCTACAAAAAATATGAATGTCAGAATTCTACATTTCCCAATCATTTGTCAAACCATTCCTCATGTTACGTGCTAGTTGTGCTGAAATGGCTAAAGAGCGCTTCTCAACAGGCTAAAAAACTGCAGGATTGGGACCACTATCCTTAGGTGAAATGATTCTCTTGGGGAAAATCCTAGAGAAGCTATTCCTGAGAACATACTGGAAATGAGAGGAGGTTTGTTTGCTTTTAAAAGCCCAGAATACTTCATTTATTTTTAGATGTCTGGCAATGAATCTGACCGCTTTGGGGATGTTTAAGCTCTTCATATAATCAAGTGAGGTTCCTTGTTTTTCCTCCAACGTCGAGATGCCAACAGTAGTTTTGATTACACAAACCTGTCAGTTTGGTTATGTTTGCTTAATTGACAGTGTTACTCTGAAAAAAAGGCTTGTTTGCAAATACTTGGCTCTCAGGGTTTGACCTGCCTATTGCACAGAGAAGATACAAGAGATAAAGGTTAGGAGAGTGTATTATTTTTGCAAAGAAAGCCTCTTTCCTAAAATCAGGGGCTACTCAAACCAGAGTTCCAGAAGGGGTTAATGTATGATGATGTCTACAAACAGAATTTGTAATTCCTGTTTTTTCAGGGCTGTGAAACTGAAACATGACAGTAGCTAAATGGCAAAATTTCAAAACCAGCTTCCATGGGAAATTTGAGGCTCCTCTTAATCTTTTAACAAATAATTTAGGTATTTTCCCACAGAGCTTTATTGACTCCAGTGAGAGCAAAATCAGAAAGAAATTCTGTTCTGAACTGCAGCAGCTAGAGTTTGAAGCCTTGCTCTGGGAAAGGCATTATGCATTTTTCATAGAAAGCAATAAAATATTAATTCATTTTAGTGACTTAGATGAGCACTATAAAAAAAGTATTAGAACAGGGGCAAAAGAATTGCATTATTCAACCACATCCTCTTCATTACATGTTATTAAAAAGATGGTCGATATTTTGAGAGGAAAAAGGCTTTTATAGTTCTGGTTATTAGAGTAAAAAGTTAAAATTTCTTCAGTCTTGGGAGAGAGAACAGAGGCTGAAGGAGGTGTTCCCACTCCTTTCTTTGTGTAGAAGTAAGCATCAACATCATAATTAAGGAGTTTTGTTTGACACCTTTATGGGCACATCCCCTGTGCTGGAACAGCATTTTACAAGAGTGCTCATGAGAAAAGCCCTCAGCAGAGTTAGAGCCTGACATGCCAGGCTCCCTCTAAGTGATCCCAAAAGAGGTTAGAGGGATTCCACCAGCCAAGGAAAGTTGTTCCCATGCCTGTGTCTCCAGCAGTACCTAAGTTACTATATAAGGCTTCTCCTGAGTTTAAGATTGTGTGACATTTGTTCCTTACAATCATAACCCATTGAGTGTTGACATCTTCACAGCAAGCCTTGACCTGGCAAGGCTGCACAATGTTCATTTTATGTATATCTTGTTAAATTTGGAAGGGTGGTTCAGGAGGGTCCCTGGTTTATTTTACAGGCAGGGTTTGGTTTTGTTTTTGTGGTTTTTTTTTTCTTTTTTTTCTTAAAAAAACCCAGTGGTGCTGCTGCTGTTGTTCCTCCTCATAAAAACTGAGGCTTGGTTTGGCAGCCATTAGGAAACTGTTGGATATAAGTGGATGAGACAGCTCTAATAGGAGAGATGTCATGGAAAGAGCATGATTCATTGCTTTGAACTCTGCACAGAGCTCCAATACTTGGTTTAATTTGGTGTTAGGTGCCAGACTACATATCTATAGTTTGACACTAGGAGAGAGTGCTTTTTTCCTTTGCTCTTGCTGATCCTGAAACTCTTCCCCTTTGAGGAGTCTTTCCTGCATGTCTCAGGTTGATCATGTTCCAGTGAGGTAATTACACAACAGTATTGTAGCTTGGAGAAAATACCCTTTCCTTGAAGCTTCTTCATGTCACAGTTGTTTTACAGCAAAGTTCCCCCAGATTAACATGCGAGGCTTTAAGCTGCATCCAGTGTTTAAAACTGTGATTCTGCCAAGCTGCAAATCTTGAATAAATCTAAAATTGGAGGATTTGTATCAAACAGATATGCAGTATAGCTCTATTCCATTGCTATTTATCCTGTTTTTCAGAATTCATTAAGTTGTAGCATAGTGGTGGTGTCTACGTAGGAAGGGAAGTGTGATGGCTTTTGTCTTCTGTACAATGTACATTTAAGCACCAGAGGACACTGCACTGATGATAAAACATGGTAGGCAACATTCATCACTCTCTCCCTTCCAGTGAACCAGTCTTTTCACTATGAAAGAGAGCAAAGCTGGTAAGACATGATTTTTCTTTCATAAACTCATGCTGGCTGATCCCAATTACCTTCTTATTCTTCATGTGGTTGGAAATAGCTTTGAGCAGGATTAGTTCTGTAGCCCCCTCAGACTGGCCTGCAGCTGCCTGAATCTCCCTTCTTGACAATGGGGTTTGGATTTGCCTCTCAGACAACAGGAACCTCTCCCTGCTCATCATGATCTGTGGGGATGACAGAAACTGGCCTTTGCATGGCATTGGTGGCTCCATCAGCACCATAAAAGGCATCCTGGCTGATTCCATAGCCTCATGCATGTCCAGTTGACTTCCATGTTCCCTAACTCAATCCTCTTCTGTTGTGGATACTGCTTTGCTTCCACAGACTCTGCTGTTTGGTTGTGTCCTGACATGCAATTTTGCTGGGAACAACTAATAATAAGAAAAATACAACCCCCCAAAACCAAACCAACCAAAAAAACTCAGTGAACACCTCAGGCTTTTCCATGTCCTTTGTCCCTACCTCCCCTGTCTCACTGAGCAATAGGGATCATTTATGTATTACCTTTCTGTTTTCTGCCTGTTTATTTATTTACCCATTGCCCTGAAATCTGACTCAGATTGAAAGAATCAGAACTTGCGACTCTCCAGAAAGTCCAGGAGAGAACACAGATGATTTTGAATGGGTAATTCCTGTCAGACATTTTTTATCCTCACCTTAGCAGTGACCCTCATGCTTTTTATTCACCTTCTCTGCAATGCCCCACTGATTTTTTTTCAGCAATTTTCATGCAGGGGAAGGAGCAGCTTGTGTCACGTCTATTCCTTATCACTTCATATTTGAAGATTGTCTTATTGTTCCAGCAGTCAAGAAGAGGGGAAGTTATTTCCTTCCTTAATAGAAATTAAGATGGGAGGACCATGTGAATGGAATTAGTCTGTGTACTGATGTTTGTGTGCCAGGTTCCTCTGTTGAGTATTAATTGAGTTTAGTGTCTATTTAGTTTATATTCAGTAATGACAGTCCCAAAATACTGCCACTAAGCTCAGTGATCATACTACTGTTATCCTCAAGGAGTTTGGTGAAGTCTTCTCTGCCCGAGCTGGAAGGCTCCTTGTTGATCTTAAGACTGTTCAAATAAGACTTTTTTCGTGTTGCTTGTCTACCTCAGGGATAATTTGCTTGTTTGTTTAAATTTATTTGTTTTAGGAGAAACTTTCCAAAGGGGAAAAAAAATTATTTGGCTGTCTCTGAAGCAAAGTTGATGGAAAATGTTTTGCTTTGCCTGTCAGAAATTATTACACTGATTTTGCTACAAAACTCTACTTTTTGAGCAGAGACAGAAAATTTGGCAGAGAGGCTGTTCTGACGTCATGGTGTGCTTTTTGCCATCCTTGAAGAAGTTTGCTCAGTGCATTCCTCCAAGATTTATTCTTCAGAGACTTGTTAGAGATTTATTACCGAAATTCCACATCAGTAGGAGGGATCTTGGCTGGCCAGGACCTTGGTGCTCCTGTCTGTGCAGGATGGCTGGGATAAGGGGTAGCAGACCTGAGAGCTGTGTCTCCAGAGCTCTTCATGCCCACAGGCAGGACACTGGGCAAGTGGGACAGTGCCAAATGTGTCAACTGAAGAAGTTCACAGAATGGGATGAAGGCAGAGGCAGCACGAGGTGAGAGAAGGAGCACAGTGCTGCCAAGCTGTGCCTTCACAGGTAGAGACATGACCCTTTTTTAGCCAGTTGACCTTTAGAAATCTCACTGCTTCCATTGCAGGGATGAACAGAAATCCTTGTGAAGGGCAGTTAGAAATTACAAAAAAGCCAAATTCTTTCTGTCCTGTTCATGATTGGGATTGGGGACAGGGAGAGCAAGCAGGAAGAGCTGTGTGGCTCCAGGGAACTGTATTCCCTTCTGCTTTACCTCTTGGGTGCATTTGGTCAGCCTACTGCCCATACTAGCACTGCCTACTGAGAAAAATGGAAATGTTTCTACTTTGTAGAGACACAGATGTGCAATGTGGGGGAGAGATGAGTTCTGTGGAGCCTTGGGAAAGGGGAAGGTCTTGGTGCAGATAGGATATTCCTTATGGCACTGCAGATGGAGGAGGATGGACCAGGACACAAACATGGGATGGGGGCTTGCCTTGGAGACAGAACTCCCTTCACATCAGAGCAACACAAACCTCATTGAAATCTTTATCGTTCTCTCTCAATACTGACATGAAGTGGTGGCCTAAAATAAAGCAGTTTTGTTAGAATGCAGGCAACATCTCACCTGTTGCAACTTGGAATCAGTAACAAATTTCAATGTAACAAAGGTGGTTCTTTTGTTTGTTTTGTTACTGTTTGTTTTTTTTTTCTCCTAGCTTTCTGTTGGTTTGGGCTTTTTTTGTTTGTTTGTTTTTAATGACCTTTAAACAGGACACAAGTGCATGTGACTGCAGAGATGTCCACTCTCAGGGTGCCCCCCAGTTGCTGGCACCTCATCCTTACAGCTCTGCCACACCCAGGGCAGGGGGAAGGAGACTGAAGGAAGGTTTTAGTGAGAAGTCACGAGAGATTGTGGTGATCAGGGGCAGGGCTGGCTCAGGCCACTGCTTACACACCATCAGCAACTTCTGTACCATGACCTTGTTGTACCCTCTTCTTGCTGTTTATTCTTCTTCCTCTAAACTTCCCCCAACAAGCTTTGCACTGGACCCCCTCAAATGTTCCCCTTCTTATCCGTTGCAATTAGTGACTGAAGACTTTTGGTGTTTGTCATTCCTTTGTTATCCTTATCTATCAGATTTGTGTCTCTGTGTGTTTTTCTGTCCATCTTTCCCTTTGTTACCACCCTTCATACAATTATAGAATGGTCTGGGTTGGAAAGGACCTAAAGGATCATCTGGTTCCAACCCCCTGTCATGGGCAGGGACACCTTCCACTAGCTCAGGTCACTCAGAGCCCCATCCAACCTGGCCTTGGACACTTCCAGGGATGGGGCAGCCACAGCTTCTCTGCCCAACTGTGCCAGGGCCTCCAGTTAAGAACTTATTCCTAATATCCAATCTTATCCTCTTATTTCAGTTTGAAGCCATTCCCTTATCCTGTCACTGCATGTTCTTTTAAATAGTCTCTCTTTGCCTTGAAAGGGTCCTTGATTGGGTTACCTTAATTAAGCAGATGCTTTCTATTTCCACATACCCTTACACAGGCACTGAGGTGGATCATTAACTGGACCACTTAGGAAAATGTTATGGGATTTCTTACAAGGTAATGCCACTTATTTCTCTTTCCCAACATCCAGCTACATATCCTCACTTTAATATTAGCTTGATACTGTCTAGCTGATAGGGGTGATGTTTTTTTGTATGACACTGCTCTGAAACTTCCATTGCATTAGATACCTGCAAACACAAGTCTACTGTAAAATTTTCTGTTGCAAACACCACCAGGTAAGAATATTCAAGGTGCCACCAGCAGCATGTGCAACCTGATCTTAGCCCAGGACTCTTGGCAAGGGCTTTTTGAACTTGGGCTAAAATGATTTTCCTCACTATGCATTTGGAAGTACAGGGAGGGCTGTAATATAACTTGGGCACAAATGAAGATGGACCAAATGCCACAGTAGAGTTTTCAGTAGTTGCTTGTCATTTGGGAAATATAGCCCTTCTCTTGCATGGAAATTGGGCTCTGTTGAAGTATTTGGGGTTTGGGGTTTAATTAAAAGGATTAGGAGCAGAAGGGGATGGAAAATGAGGAAGGACAGAACAGTGAACTGAAAGGGCTGGGAGAAGATAGAAAATGGGAACAGGAGGATGGGACATGGGCAGGAGCTAAGGCACAGGATTGCAGGATAAACACCTGGGACCAGCTCAAGGACTGCAGGATGGAAATAAGTTACAGGATGGATATTGAATGACAGAGTGCAGGAGCAAAAGGGGTTGAACAGACCCAAACGAGGACAAAGTGCCGGTGAAGAGTACCCAAGGATCTCAAAGCAATTGCATCTGATACTGCAAGACCTGACACAGTGTTTGTAAACCCCAGGAATTTTAAGCTAAAAAGCAGTTGTGAAACCCTCCATGCTTTTTTTCTGGTGATAGGTCTGCATACTGTTGTTATTTTCTATCACACTCGTTCATTTGCTCGCATAGCATAGGGTTGTGCTGTAAACCTAAAAATTGTGGCTGTCTGGCAGGCCAGCAAGTTTTTCATATTGTGATAAACAGAAACCTGAAGTTCCTGACATATGTCTATGGAGTCTCTATGAAAGACATTGAAAAGCCCCCAGCATATTTATATTTACATGGAAAATACTTAAGGGATTTAGAAACAGAAGTTTAAAAAAGGTTGGAAAGTTACTTGTCTATAGGTGCAAGTTTGGGGAACTTATTTTCAATTTTAGTTTTTTTGAAAACCCAAAACAAACACAGTGTTAAAGGCACTTTACAGAGGCAAGTCCTTGAAAGCTAAGAAAGGCTTGCATGAAAGTTTTCTAGTACAATCTGCTTTCCCTTTTCCCTTTATTTCCAGTATTGTGACAAAATCTTTAGTTGCACTGTGGTATGTTTTTGTCAGTACAAGAACCTCATTCAATGCACAGAAAAGACAGCATTCCAGGAATAGTCCAGGGTGATACAGTGAATGAGGCTGTCATCTTCAACTTATCATGGAAGAGCAAGTCTTCTTCCATCAGTCAATGGTGGCACAAGCATCCTGTTCAAAGTGTACAGAGACTGTTCCAGGCCAGGTTGGATGGGGCTCTGAGCAACCTGGGCTAGTGGAAGGTGTCCCTGCCTATGGCAGGGGATTGGAACAAGATGACTTTTAAGGTCCCCTCCAAACCAGGCCATTCTATGATTTTATGACTGGGATAGATAGTTTCCTACCAAAGAATAACCAGGGGTGCTTCCATTTTGGGAAAACTGGGAATTTTTATCCCTGCCCGTTGTGGCAGTGGTGGACACCACAGCGTGATGGATACATGGGTATTGTTAGATGCCCAATCCCTACTCATCTTGCTGCCATCTGATGCTTTGAGATCTGCAGTTGCACAAATTGTGTAGTTTCTTCCCTCTTACAGTGTAATGGGAATCTGAAATCACTCCTCTTTCCTATTGTGTGTCTGGCATTCTGAGAGATGGAGAGAAACATTTCAGACCCATGCCTTCACTCGGAGTAGAATAAAGAGGCTGAAGGCATGAAAGAATCTGGCCATTAACATCTGATGCCATAGCAGTTGACTGCTCTAATGCATGGAAGGAGGTTAATAAACATCCCTCAGGTTTGCTCCTGTTTTCTGGTAACTGAACAAAGCAGTAGAGCTCCTATTTCCAAGTGGTATTCCTAGCAGCTTCAGGGCTTCAGCTAATTCTGCTTCCCACCCCTGTTCAGTGCTCTCATTTATAGATTTATGGCACTGAGTAAGTGGGGAAGTATGAAGTTGGCTGTAATTGGTATTGTGCATAAGTGTAAATTACCATTTCAAATGGGGATGCTCTGCCAGCTATTACTTTTTTTTTTTTTAAATTTCTCTGTCTATTGCTCTTTTTAAACCACGGGGATTTATTTTGTGTGTGGAGTATTTTGGCTCCTGGGAGATGAATTGTGCCTCAGGGTTGTGGGAGTTTACCTTGTGCCTCTTAGGCTGCATATTCAGGTGTTGATGGATGATTTCAGAGGTGCATTGATCACCAAAATATACTGCAGGTGTGGAGAGCTGTTTGGTTTCCTTCTTGTTTCTTCATTTGATGTGGGTGAGTATTACAAGATGTCACACAAGCAAAGCATCTCTAACTGTTCTCCTGGTTGCCCAGTGCTGCCTTCTCTTGAGCCATGTATCAGCCAACATCTTCAGTGCTACTGGACATGCTTCAGTCCCAACAGGATTTTTGGAAAAGGGATATAAAAAGTATTTTGGTACTGGGAGCCACTGGCCTTCAAGGAAGTGAAGAAGTTAGTAGGGTACAAGGGAGGAGAAGCTCCATAACTGAAAAAAGTACATGAATGTGGGAAGCAGAAGACAGAGCTAGCACAGGAGCCATGGAGGAGGGAATTGGAAAGTTCAGGAGAAGATGTGGTGATTGGAAAACCCAGAAAGGCAGAAAAGTGGGTAAGAAGTTCTGCATGTGCAAGACTCAAATCTGGATTCCCGCTTGGGGTATCTTGGTTTTGAAGTACCTGAAATTGGCTTTCCTGAGAAAATCCTAAACAGACATAATTTTGTGGCAGCTGCAGCACTGAGCACATCAAATCCTGCAAAAGTGAGCTAAAGAGAGTCCAAAGGGGGTGGCAGTGTTACCCAAAATGCTGAACCACATTCAGGGGTGTGTAAGACACCCAAGGAATCATTTGGCTTGTTGTGCTGCACATTGACAGGTGACTTTAAGGACCAGGTTTGGAAGGATGATGCCCTTCCAGCTTCTGGAGTAGGATGAGAAACCAGAATTGGGTGTCCTGCTGTGCCAGTCAGCAACAGTTTTTCCCCATGTATCTATGAAAGGATTTTTGTGCACCTTGGCATTAGTGACTGATGCAGGCTGGGGGAGGATGTGGTCATCATGAACCCCTGAACCACAGTGACGTGCCATACCTGAGCTTGGTGATGTGAACACAGCCACTACCTCAAAGTGAAGCTTGGTGGCACTGGCCTTGTGCAGTTGGCTTCAGACTCTTTTAGGGTATGGCAGTGTGGCTTTGGGCAGTGTTGCTCTGGGGTTCACTTCTTTGCCCCTCCCTCTCATCTCCCATTGCTCTTCCTCTCCAGCTTTGCAAATCGTGTGCCATTGGGAGCTGCTGGCCCAGAAGGATCCACATGGAGGCTGAGTGGTGGCAGCTAGCATTGCCTCTCAATATAGAACTGAGAGGTGTGGCTGCACAGGCACTTGGGGAACAGCCTGTGTGCTAAAAGGAGTTGAATTGCACATTGCAAAGGCTTCTGGATTTAATATCGAGCCTGAGGTGCAGCCTAAGTGCACAGAGGGAAAGACACTTCCTTCTGAAGGGATTTCAGGAGCAAGCACAGGCTGTGTAGAGCAGCCTGAGTGCCTGCTCAGGAATGGACTGTGGTAGGAGGTGAGCGGGGAGGGATGGCTGGGTGGGACTGCAGCTCAGCTCTAACACTGCTCGCTCAGGTAAGATGAGGACCAGAGCTGTGGCAGCACAAAATGTCTGTGTGGGCTGGAAAATCATCCTGCAAACCGTGGCAGAGCTTCCCGTTGTCCCTGCTATACTGCTTGGAGCTTGCTCATTTAAACCCAGCACAGGGTGAGCTCAATCACAGCAATGTAGACTTGTCCTGTGACCTCTTATAAACCCCAGGAGCTTTTCCATCCATCACTCCCAAAAGCTGTTTTTAAAGGATTTCTCTAATAGTTAACCATGAGAATGAATAAATCATAATTACGATTCAAATAATCCCGGGAGTAATTAATTGTAATAACTGAAAAAGAAATTTCAGCAAGAAGCATTTTACTATTACAAAGGTAAACATTGATTCTTTTTTCTTTTTTTTTTTTTAGGAAAAGGTGTATTCTCCAGGCAAGTGTTTTTGCTTACCCCAGTTATGTGTATATGAAACAAAAACGTGCTTCCTTGAGCGACAGCCATCTTCAATGCCAATGAGAGAGAAAGGAAAAAGTGACATTCAAATCGTATTCACCTCCTTCCCGAGGACAGAGCCAAACAAGGCAGCCACAGTCAGCTGGTCAGAATGTCCAGGGCCTGAACTGGGTAGTGCTAGCTAGTTAGGAGAAACTGGGAGGAGGGGTAAAGAGGGGAATGTTTTCCTCAAGGTCTGTGCTGCTAAGAGATAGTGTAGGCTAAGCACATGGCTTTCAGCCAGCAAAGGCATCAGATTCTATGACGATAAAAGCCTGGTTAATAATATTTAGCACTGACAAAGGGCTTTCAAGGGAAAAATAGACATTTGTTCAGGGAAGGATGGAAGCAGACTCACCTGTTAGCCCCATTTTTGGGTTATTTCAGGAGAAAGTACACAGTTGTGAGTTTCCCTATGCTTTCAGAAGCTAAGTGTGACATGGATGGAGCGAGCCACAGGTTTCTAAAGCCAAAGGAGCTTGTAGTCTGATTGCCTGTGAAATGCAGATTTCGCTTCTGGGGAGACTTGCTCACCTGTTTGGTACCTGGGACAAGGGGCAAACTCTATCCCCACCACCCCCCCCCCCCCAAAATGAGAGGAGAGAAACTGCATTTACCCGTGTCTTTGCCCAGTCGCACTGTTTACTGTGACAGGTTGTCTCCATCTGTGGATGGTCCGATGCCACGGCCGTGCTTGCATCATGGCAATGACATTTATAAATGGAGGTCCGCCAGCCACAGGCATAGAGCCGACAGGCTCAAGGTCAACTCCAGGCTGCGGCAGGGACGGGAACAACACCGAGGTCCGCCGGGTCCCACGGCTGGGCTCCGAGCGCTGCTGGACATCCCCCGCCGGGGCTGTGGCTGAAGGGACCCGGGGCAGGTTTCCACGCTGGAGAGGAGGGGGAAAGAAAAGCGAGGGCGGTGCCGCCCCTTGCACACGCTGTGGCGGGGCTCCCAGCCGGAGACCTGCAGCCAGTAGCGCCTTCCCCGCGTGGGGGTCTCCCTCTCCCCCCAAAACCCGGCACCCGTGGGGCTGTGTGGCTGCTGCTCTCACCGAGGAGAGGTGGGGCGAGCCTCCACCCGCCCGCGGGTGCGCGCATCGCTCCGTCCCTGAGCGCGTTTGCGCTGGCGCTGCCTGCGTGTCTCCGTGTGCCCATGTCCCTGCGTGTGCGCGTATGCGTGTGCCCCTCCGTGTAGCGTGGCCGTAGCCCTCCCTCTCCCCCTCCCCGCTGTGTGTGTGTGTGTGTGTGTGCAGGGAGGGCGAGCCGCGCTACCCCGGAGCAGCGCAGGAGCCGCTGGGCGAGCGCAGCCGCCCCGAGGGGCGCAACAGGCGGATGGCAGCGGGTGGCGGGCGCTGAAGGAGGACAACCGGAGGGATCGCAGGTGCCGGGATGCGGGCGGAGGAGCCGCTGGCGCTGGCGGCCCCGCGGGCGGGCGGCGGTGGCGGCGAGACGGAGGCGGAGGCGCCGGGCGAGGAGCGGAGCGGCGGCGGCAGCTGCTGCAGCAGCGAGAGGCTGGTGATCAACATCTCCGGACTGCGCTTCGAGACGCAGCTGCGGACCCTCTCCATCTTCCCCGACACGCTGCTGGGTGACCCCAGCCGCAGGGTGCGCTACTTCGACCCTCTCCGCAATGAGTACTTCTTCGACCGCAACCGGCCGAGCTTCGACGCCATCCTTTACTACTACCAGTCCGGGGGACGGCTCCGCCGGCCGGTCCATGTGCCCCTGGACATCTTCCTGGAGGAGATCCGCTTCTACCAGCTGGGCCAGGAGGCCATCGAGACCTTCCGGGAGGACGAGGGTTTCATTCAAGAGGAGGAGAAGCCCCTGCCCCAGCATCACTTCCAGCGCCAGGTCTGGCTGCTCTTTGAGTACCCCGAGAGCTCCGGGCCGGCCCGGGCCATCGCCATCGTCTCCGTGCTGGTCATCCTTATCTCCATCGTCATCTTCTGCCTAGAGACCCTGCCCGAGTTCCGCCAGGAGCCCAAGGGCGCCCAGCCTGGCTTCGGGGAGGCGGCCCCGCTCGGTGACGAGGGGCTGCTGCTGCCGCCGCCGCCCCCGAGCGGGACCCCGCCGCCCCTGCGCCCCACCGTCGGCGCCGGTCCCTTCTTCACCGACCCCTTCTTCCTCATCGAGACCCTCTGCATCATCTGGTTCTCCTTCGAGCTCCTCGTCCGCTTCTTCGCCTGCCCCAGCAAGCCCGAGTTCTCCCGCAACATCATGAATATTATCGACATCGTGGCCATCATCCCCTACTTCATCACCCTGGGCACCGAGCTGGCCCAGCAGCAGCAGCAGAAGCAGCAACCTGGGGGCAGCAGCAACAACGGGGGCCAGCAGCAGGCCATGTCCCTGGCCATCCTCAGAGTCATCCGTCTGGTCAGGGTCTTCAGGATCTTCAAGCTCTCCAGGCATTCCAAGGGGCTGCAGATTTTAGGGAAGACTCTCCAGGCCAGCATGAGGGAGCTGGGCCTCCTCATCTTCTTCCTCTTCATCGGGGTGATCCTCTTCTCCAGCGCTGTCTACTTTGCAGAAACTGATGACCCTGACTCCCTGTTCACCAGCATCCCTGATGCCTTTTGGTGGGCAGTGGTGTCCATGACCACTGTGGGCTATGGGGACATGTATCCCATGACGATTGGTGGCAAGATTGTGGGCTCCTTGTGTGCCATCGCAGGTGTGCTCACCATTGCCCTCCCCGTCCCTGTTATTGTGTCCAACTTCAACTACTTCTACCACCGAGAGACTGATCACGAAGAGCAGTGCCAGTACACCCACGTCACCTGTGGCCAGCAACAGTCACCCTTCTTTGAGCCCAAGAAGGGGGACAGCAATCAGTCTCTCAGCAAATCCGAATTCCTGGAAGCAGAAGATCT
>WBMV01007163.1:169028-263857 GCA_013396655.1 Campylorhamphus procurvoides | reverse complement strand
CTGTGTGTGTGTGTGTGTGTGTGCAGGGAGGGCGAGCCGCGCTACCCCGGAGCAGCGCAGGAGCCGCTGGGCGAGCGCAGCCGCCCCGAGGGGCGCAACAGGCGGATGGCAGCGGGTGGCGGGCGCTGAAGGAGGACAACCGGAGGGATCGCAGGTGCCGGGATGCGGGCGGAGGAGCCGCTGGCGCTGGCGGCCCCGCGGGCGGGCGGCGGTGGCGGCGAGACGGAGGCGGAGGCGCCGGGCGAGGAGCGGAGCGGCGGCGGCAGCTGCTGCAGCAGCGAGAGGCTGGTGATCAACATCTCCGGACTGCGCTTCGAGACGCAGCTGCGGACCCTCTCCATCTTCCCCGACACGCTGCTGGGTGACCCCAGCCGCAGGGTGCGCTACTTCGACCCTCTCCGCAATGAGTACTTCTTCGACCGCAACCGGCCGAGCTTCGACGCCATCCTTTACTACTACCAGTCCGGGGGACGGCTCCGCCGGCCGGTCCATGTGCCCCTGGACATCTTCCTGGAGGAGATCCGCTTCTACCAGCTGGGCCAGGAGGCCATCGAGACCTTCCGGGAGGACGAGGGTTTCATTCAAGAGGAGGAGAAGCCCCTGCCCCAGCATCACTTCCAGCGCCAGGTCTGGCTGCTCTTTGAGTACCCCGAGAGCTCCGGGCCGGCCCGGGCCATCGCCATCGTCTCCGTGCTGGTCATCCTTATCTCCATCGTCATCTTCTGCCTAGAGACCCTGCCCGAGTTCCGCCAGGAGCCCAAGGGCGCCCAGCCTGGCTTCGGGGAGGCGGCCCCGCTCGGTGACGAGGGGCTGCTGCTGCCGCCGCCGCCCCCGAGCGGGACCCCGCCGCCCCTGCGCCCCACCGTCGGCGCCGGTCCCTTCTTCACCGACCCCTTCTTCCTCATCNATCCGCTTCTACCAGCTGGGCCAGGAGGCCATCGAGACCTTCCGGGAGGACGAGGGTTTCATTCAAGAGGAGGAGAAGCCCCTGCCCCAGCATCACTTCCAGCGCCAGGTCTGGCTGCTCTTTGAGTACCCCGAGAGCTCCGGGCCGGCCCGGGCCATCGCCATCGTCTCCGTGCTGGTCATCCTTATCTCCATCGTCATCTTCTGCCTAGAGACCCTGCCCGAGTTCCGCCAGGAGCCCAAGGGCGCCCAGCCTGGCTTCGGGGAGGCGGCCCCGCTCGGTGACGAGGGGCTGCTGCTGCCGCCGCCGCCCCCGAGCGGGACCCCGCCGCCCCTGCGCCCCACCGTCGGCGCCGGTCCCTTCTTCACCGACCCCTTCTTCCTCATCGAGACCCTCTGCATCATCTGGTTCTCCTTCGAGCTCCTCGTCCGCTTCTTCGCCTGCCCCAGCAAGCCCGAGTTCTCCCGCAACATCATGAATATTATCGACATCGTGGCCATCATCCCCTACTTCATCACCCTGGGCACCGAGCTGGCCCAGCAGCAGCAGCAGAAGCAGCAACCTGGGGGCAGCAGCAACAACGGGGGCCAGCAGCAGGCCATGTCCCTGGCCATCCTCAGAGTCATCCGTCTGGTCAGGGTCTTCAGGATCTTCAAGCTCTCCAGGCATTCCAAGGGGCTGCAGATTTTAGGGAAGACTCTCCAGGCCAGCATGAGGGAGCTGGGCCTCCTCATCTTCTTCCTCTTCATCGGGGTGATCCTCTTCTCCAGCGCTGTCTACTTTGCAGAAACTGATGACCCTGACTCCCTGTTCACCAGCATCCCTGATGCCTTTTGGTGGGCAGTGGTGTCCATGACCACTGTGGGCTATGGGGACATGTATCCCATGACGATTGGTGGCAAGATTGTGGGCTCCTTGTGTGCCATCGCAGGTGTGCTCACCATTGCCCTCCCCGTCCCTGTTATTGTGTCCAACTTCAACTACTTCTACCACCGAGAGACTGATCACGAAGAGCAGTGCCAGTACACCCACGTCACCTGTGGCCAGCAACAGTCACCCTTCTTTGAGCCCAAGAAGGGGGACAGCAATCAGTCTCTCAGCAAATCCGAATTCCTGGAAGCAGAAGATCTGGAGTCCATGAAATATTCCAACTTCATTCCTCCCAATAACCAGGGTTATAAAGAGAAGAAAATGCTGACAGAGGTGTGATCGGTTTTGTTCTCCTAGGTCCAGACACGGAGCTGCGAGCTGCTGTACAGCAGCCTTTCTACAAGCAGCTCGATCTATTCAGCATTAACATGCCAGACTGTGAATTGTGATACCGTAAACAGAATGATTGTAATAATGGGCTCCTCTGTCCTGATTTGCTGTTTCTCATTACTGTGTGCAGCCAGAAATGTTCTTGCTTTATTCCGTGGAGTGCTAGCTGTCATCCCCACTCCCTTGTGAATTTCTTTCTCTGCTTTTGAAGACTGCTTTAATCCAACATTAGCTCTGAAACCAAGCCTTGTTACTCCACTAGGAGAGAAGCCCTTGCTACTACTTCAGCTGAAGGATTCAGGAGAGTGAACAGTTAAAGGGGCTGCAAACATCCGGCTCAAGCTGTGTCCTTGGTTCCTGTGCCGGTGCGGTGCCCTTGGCTGTGGGATCAGTCACGCCTGCCATGCCATTGCCTTTGAATAATGGAAACGCAGCAGCCAGGATCACAGTGAGCTCTGCAGCTGTGGGGGAGAGTCAGCAAGCAGATGTCTGCCTTCTTTGCAACCCTTGGCATGCTAAAGATCACCTTGGTTTGTGTTTCAAAAAAACCCCAAAAAAACAACAAAAAGGTGCATAGATCTGAAATCTCTCTGCTGCTTGTGACCGTATATCATATATCAAAAACAGGTTTATAGCAATCAACAGGCTTGGTGAAGATTCTCTGTATTTTGAGCTTATCTCAGCCTTATTTATGCCAGTGCCCTGATGTTAATTGGCTTTTATAGTACCAGCTTAATCTTCATAGTGGTGAGTGCCTTCTGATGCAAGGCGCATTTGAGTAAATTTATTTGTTATCTCCACAGTTCATCTCACACAATAGCATTTAATGAGAAGTGCTTTGTGCTTCAGATACCCAGCTCTGTATTTGGGCATGTGAGAGCAGTTGACTACACTCCTTTTTTTTTAATCCTTTTTTTTTTTTTTAATGGAGCATTTGTATAGCTGAGGGAAGTTTGCATGGTAGTATTTTGTTGACAGGGCTGAAAAATTCAGACCACAGACATCTGCACCTTTGCTGTGGGAGGAAGTCACTGGTTTAGTGACTCACAGTCATAAATTGCCCCCAGGGTAGGCGTGTTAACATTTGAGACTGGCATGGTTACAACCTTCCCTAAGCTACCTGCACAAACCCAGCAGTTCCCAATGAGGGGAGAAACAGCTAGCCTTGAAAAGATGCTTTTGCTGTGTTACTGGTCTAGCCACGCTAGGTGTTTCGTGGACTGAAGGGACAGCAATGTTTTTGCACTAGGTTTTATGAGGGCAATGTATGCTAGCAGTGCATAGCTTGGCCTGCAGTGCTGGAGTTGTCAAGGGACCAGAGAGTTGTATTTTAATATATACATTTTGCTTCCCAGATAATTTAATTAGTTTCAATCAGCTCTGCCTTACATCTAACTTTAAAAATGTTTCAAATGCTGCCAGCAGGTGGAAAGGGGAAATGGATGCTTTCAGATTCTACCGGTAAATTTTCCAGCAAGGACAAGCCTTTCTTATTTTAAATCTAAGTGTATATTCTGCATTCACATATCTGCATGTGTATGAAAGCCAAGGCAGCCATTAATGCCTTACATCATCCTATATGATATGCATATTGGAATGTACTACATATTGCATGTGACACATGGAATACATAAACCAGGCATACTATGAAGGTGCAAAATACATAGAATGCATTTTATGTATATATAATGCTTTTCGGCCATAAGGCTAAGAGTGCTGTCACAGAATCATAGAATGGCCTGGGTTGGAAGGGACCTAAAAGATCTTCTAGTTCCAACCCCTCTGCTGTGGACAGGGATACCTTCTACTAGATCAGGTTGCTCAGAGTTTCATCCATATACTTTAATATAGTCAGAACTGGCTATAGAACTGGTTGTGAGGTGGAATCTGTTTGCATCTTCATTACCTTGCCTGTTTTCAGTCGTCTTGAGATACGGCTCCATGCCTATAGTGCTTTTATTGTGGCCTCTCCTCATCTGAGCCCTGGTGGTATGGTTAAAGTTGTTTGTGCAAATCCTAACTCTGCTGCATTTCTCCAGAGCCCTGTTGTCTTCTCAAAGAAGGGATCTCCTGTGGGGTCAGCACACAGCCATTATATGGAAACCTCTGTTCTCTCTCTATGGCTGAAGTCAGTAGGAAAATGCCAGTTGTCTCAATCTGGGAGATGCAGGTGTGGTGTGGTGAGGACTCATAGCTCAGAGGAGCATGCCTGAATAACGCCTGGTTTCTCTTTGATTCCTTGGGACTGAGGCAAAGGTTTGTGAAGGTCTGGGCCTTGGGAGCCAGTCTGCATCCCTTGAAGCATGTAACCAGCTGGTGGGTAAGTTGTCCTGGTGAATAAGTGGGGCTGAGGAAGGATCAGCGTGGTGGCATCTCTGTTGATTTTATCTAAAAAGTTGTCCAGGTCATTGAGCTTATTCAGTAAGAAGCGTTGTTGTTCTTAGTTGTGTTTCAGGGTCACTATAATGAAATCTTTACTGTGAGAGAGGGATTTTCCTTCAAATTCTATGTTGCTGGAAATGAGCAAAAGAACCTGCTATTTAAGAGTTATTTCAAGACTGCTACCCTCTCCTAGCAGAATACCCATGTTTGGGGATATTTTATGCCTGGGTAATATCAGCTGCGAGAATTTTCCCCAAAGTAAGATATAAAAAACCTCAGGTTAAAACACAAGTTAAGGAGGAGTCATGAGACACATGCTGAGCCCACATCAGAAAATTCTTGTGTTCATTTCTTCCCTGGGGCCTGGCCCTGTTGCCCCTGCCAGGCAGGAGCTCTCCCTCCTCAGAACAGGTTGTTCTTCTGCCCATCACCACAGATGGCTGGGCATGGAGGCTCCGGCACTAAAAAAGGATGTGAGGCAAATTACTGGTACCACAATCTTACAAAGATGCTCTTGGAAAGAGATTTCCAGTTCTGGAGTGAAATTCAGTGAGTTTCTGGTGGGTTTTAAAAGTCTCTGTGCACACCCAAGGTGTGAAGGAATTCTGTTGTAAACAGGCAGCTTTGTGTGGTTTTTATGATCCATATTTTTAATTTCCTATAGGAAAGTGCATGTAAAAATACGTAAAGCAGGAGTGGTGTTTGTTCTCTGTGTTTTCTGTGTTAGAACTAGGAGAAAGGAATCAAAACAAAGCCAACAGAAGTGTGGAAATTGTAACCTTGGGGCTCGTTTGGGCATGTAAATCCTTCTCTAAGCACCTTCTGAACAGCAGTGAAGCCCCAGAGTCATCAATAATACCATATATTATGGAACTTGTGGAATTGGACACGTTTATTAAGGTTTGGGTGGTTTTTTATGTGACTGAAGTGGCAGTTGTGCCGTGGACTTTCTGTAGGTCTCATTGTCACCAAATCACAGAGATGCTCTCAAGAATTTTACCTTGAGTTCTCAGCCCGTAGCACTCACCTCTGAATGCTCAAGATGCAAATCTGTCTGGTTCCTTCTGAAGCTGTTTCCTTCTGAAGGTAGAGTACATCCTTGTGAAGCCAAGTAGGCACCTCCTGGGAATTGTTTCCATAACAACCTCCCGGACTGTTTCTCTCTACGCTGTGACTGTGGCTACAAGCAAAAGCACTCCTTGGATGTTTTGTTTTCAGATATTGGTACCCCATCTTCACAGACGTTTTCCTTGCTTCCTGAAGATGATCACATCACCTCCTATCATATACAACTGTCCTGTCCAACTTGAGGTGGACAGTTACCAGCCTTTGAAAGGAGGGAGTGCAAACCTGGAGATGGGAAGAGATTTAATTTGTACACAGAGGGGTGGAGAGTGTGTGAAGGACAGTCTCAGTACTCAGTCAAGGAGCTGAAGGACAACTGGCCTGTGGATGTAGAGTCATCTGGGTGCCTGTTGGCAGGGAATACAAGCTAAATCATCACATGAAAAAAAAACCCCAGAAATCCCACTTAGTACAGTCTCCCTAGGAAATAGTTCTGCAGTGGAGGAGACTATTGTTCCCTCCTGACCCCTTGGCTGGTTTGTGACCATCAGTTCCCCACAGAATTTTCCCACAGAATGTTTTGCACCAAAGCAGGATAGGGCAGAAATCATCTCCTTGGAGGTGGGGAAGGAAAGGAAGAATTCTACTGGGGACACCGCATTTTTAAATCCACATAAAGGACTGGAAGTGGGAAAAGCATGGAGACATATTTTGTGATATTTCAAGGTCTGCATTACCAGTGGATTCCTGCATTTCCCTCCAAGCAGAAATTCATATTCTGCTCCTGTTTGGAAAATGTTGAAATTTGGGATTGCTGAGCAATTTTCTGTTTGTCCCTTTTCTTTCATGGATAAAAATTCACTGTTACAGCAGTTGTGGGGGTGAAGGTGGCTGGATTTGGTGTTCTCTCCTCGGCCCTCTCGTTCAGTGCATGGAGATCCCTATGGAGATAAAGAAGAGTGAGCATAAAGAAAATTCAGGGCAGTAAGAGGCAGGGTAAGGACTGAAGTGTCTTCCATACGATGATGGAAGGAACAGAATCAACCCTGAAAGCAAAGGAATAAACAGCTCCAGCATCTTCTGCTGTAGCTGAAATAGGTAAGGTTTCTTTTCTTCTATGACATTAATGATTAAGAATTTCTTGAAACTAATGAAGGATTTCATAATTAAGATTTGCAACCTAAAGGGAGAATCTGGTTCTAGGTGAAGAAAGAAAGATAATTATAAACTACAAAAATATAGTATGAGCCAGATCCTCAACATCTGCTGATTCAAGCTGGCAAAACTCCTTTTAGTACAACTACCTTGGATTATATCGGGCTCCAACTTCAATCTTCTGCATGAAGTCAAAGCTTATCTACTAGTTGTTAAACTGCTGCTTTTTTTTTGGTTCTTTTTTTCTGAGGTCCTGTTTACATCAGGGAAAGATCTGCAGATTACAGCAGGAGTTAACCACAGCTTTCCCAAAAGCGCTCATCTGACTTGAGTCCAAGTAAGTCTACCAAGCTCAGCACAATTAAGCTTCTCTGTAAGTTTATACTGACACAAAAAAGAGCAGCAGCATCATTTTGTCTGTGTATTTCTCAGTGGTGGAAGTTTGTGGACAAATCCATAGGGAAGTTTAAAACTGAAGATCCTGCCCTTAGTGGCAGCCCTGTAAGCAAGAGATATCTCTGTTTACATTGCTGTAAATGAAAGCACAGCCGTGAGCTCTTCATTGATGCTCCATGACATTGCACTAGAGACAAATCCCTTTCTGAAGACATTTGTAGCCATGTTATCAGCAGGTTCACAATCTAATACCTGAATTGCAGTCACCTGCTTTACACAGAATGCAGGGAGCAGGTGTTTGCAGGATGAAAAGACTTAATCCCCTGACAAAAGGAACCAGTGAATGCTGAGTGTCCTTAGCTGCCACCAAGCACGATTGGTGAGGAAACTGCCTGCCAGTTTCAAGAAAGAGCTCTTCTTGTGCAGGGTTGGGTCCTAAGTACCACAAGACCTTAGCCAGGGAGATAAAACCAGAGAAATGGTCACTTGGAAAATGGGTCTGCACTAATTGTTTTCCAGTGCAGCTTGTGCTGGTAGTGCCTGTTAATTCCACATGCTTTCCCTGGGTTTTCCCTTGCTCCAGGGAAGTCTATCTGAGGCTTCTTGGCTGGCACGAGAACTTGAATATCATAGCATGGCTTTACACTGTGGGAGACACGTAGCTGTGATCAGTGTGGGTTTTACATTCCTAAAGCATAAGTGTTCATTGATAAACCCTCACCACCGGGAATATCTGTGGTGTCTGTAGTGCAAATTAATAAGTGAAACGATGTACAACTTCGTCTTAGTAAAAGGAAAGACAGGATTTACAGGAGAGAAAGTGCTCATCAACTTCCATGGTCACCCTAAATACTGAAGCTGGGTTGACTATTCATTAGGGACAAGGCTTATGGGACACTTCTGTCCCATAAGCTCACACAAAATATCCTTGAAGATTCAGTAAGTCCTTCTTTGGCTTCATTTTCACTTAGATATTTATTCAGCAGTATAAACTTTTGGAAGACCCTTAGTCAAGAGATTCTGTAAATCAAAATTTATCTATTTAATTACCAAATTTTGTTGTTTGTTTAAAGTAAACAGAGGTCTCAATTCTGCTCTCTACCCAAGATAAATACTTTAAAAATATGGGTGGTATGACTCCTAATTTAAGTGTGAGAGAGGAGTCAGGCCCAAAGAAGAGGCCTGTAAATGCAGATGGCAAGACTAAATCTCTTTAAGTGTTGAAGATACACAATTCCATCCACCTAAAAGGTTGTATAGAAAGTTACACCAACAAAAGGTTGAGCTTTTAGAGTATATATTGGTGTATACCCTTCCATTCTCTGTAAGGAAAATAAATGGTATTTTACAAGAAAACTGGAGCATTACCCTCTCTCCTTGCTGCTCCTTGATGCATCTGTTGTTTTCAATTAGCTTGATGGCATCCATTTTCAGAAAGCAGATGCTGCCCTCTTTTACACTGGTGCAATTCTGGAATAACTCCACTGACGTCAGTGAAGTGACTCCAAATTTATCCCCGTTGAAAGCAGAATTGGACCACAGCCCCTTTGTGTGCATGCCTGCTCTAGAGCTCTCAGGAAGGTGTGCCATTGTCACACCATAAGGTGAAGGCAAGTGCCTGTCTGCTGTGCCATGCTCAGCAGTTTTGTGCCCTTGAAATCACACTCACGTGCCAGGCTGGAGCAGAATCCAGCCTGGTGTCGGGCATGTGTGGTCACCAGAGCGGAGCAGTTGCTGGTCCTAAATTCTTGACCCCTCTCCCATTCCAATTTCCACTGACTCCCTCTTGCTTGGATATGTTTTACAAGAAGACAGAGTGTTTTGACCTGAAGAACTGTGATTACAAGTCTTACATAAAATAATAACAGAAGGGTGGCAGAGGTAGATGTGGAGACAAACTCTACTTCTACAGTTTTTTGCTGTTAAGGCTACGCGAAAATTGCTGTAGTCGTGGTAGGTTGGCTGTACATCTGCTGGTTTCAGAGTCTCTGTTTTGAGGAAGTACTAAGATTAAACAAATTGGGCTACATCTTTCCTGCTCTAATTCTTCTGATCTCAGTCATGCCTTCCCTGAAACTGGACAGAAAGCTTCATATAAAAGCCATTAGCATGGTGTACAGGAAAATACCAGGTGAAATGGGACAGATCAGGGTGAATAGAAGCAATAGAGGCACAGAATCATAGAATGGTTAGGGATGGAAGAGACCTTAAAGATGATCTAGTTCTATGGGCAGGGACACCTTCCACTAGCCCAGGTCGCTCAGAGCCCCATCCAACCTAGCCTTGGACACTCCCATGGATGGGGCAGCCACAGCTTCTCTGCCCAGTCTGTGCTAGGGCCTGCCCACCCTCACAGGGCAGAATTTCTTCCCAATATCCAATCTAACCCTGCTCTCTGTCAGTGTGAAGCCATTCCCCCTTGTCCTGTCACTCCAGCCCCTTAGAAATAGTCTCTCTCCATCTTTCCTGTGGGCTAATTTAGATACCGCAAGACCATAATTAGGTCACCCCAAAGCCTTCTCTAGGCTGAACAATCCCAACTCTCCCAGCCTTTCCTCCATCCCTCTGATCCCCTTGGTGTCCCTGCTCTGCCCTTGCTCCCACAGCTCCATGTCCTTGCTGTGCTGGGACCCCAGGGCTGGGGGCAGCTCTGCAGGGGAGTCTCCCCAGGGTGGGGCAGAATCACTTCCCTTGATCCATTCTCTGAATCAGGAAAACAGAGAGTATAGATGTTCTTCAAGGGTTAATGCTGCGATTGTTTAAAATATTAGCAATAGAGCTGTGACTACAAAACTCAGCAGTGAAGCAACCTAAGTGTCATCTTCAAGACTGTGGATTAGATGACTGAATAACTGATGTAAAGACAAGGAAATAAGTTTCACAGAAATTAATGTTGTGGTAGGGGTTCTGGTGGCAAGCTTATAACTTGGGGAAGACAGACAGAAAGATTGTGGATGCTTAGATCAGCCAGAGTGCCAGTGTCACTTACTGAGCCATTACAGTAATGTGGCCATAAAAATTGCAGGTGCAAGTCTCTGAAAGTCTCAGAACAAGCAGGGTCAGTACCACCTGGGAAATACTTATTCTGCAAGGCCTCATCTGGAATGCTGTGTGAATGGTTGGTGACCTAAATTTGGTCAGGAATGATGCACAGAAGAAGAGCAAGAATGATCAGGAGAATGGAAACTGCTCTGCAAACAGAAGCTGGAAGAGGCGGACTTTTCTAGGATAGCAAAAGATTGACAAGTCAGGAAAATATGGGGGCAATGTAACCAAAAGAGAAGAAAGAGATCAGAAATTTTAAGATTTTCCCACATTTTTTGTGTCCTCCAGCTTGTTTGCCATGCTGCACCCATTTACCTACAAAACACCAAGTCCTGGTGATTTTATTATTTAATAGTTGGGGTTTGTAGTTTGGAAGGAGAACTAGGGGAGGAGCTATGAGTCTTGGGACGTGTTTTTTCTTAATGTAACCGGAAGAAGAGAAAGAAGCCCTAGGAGTAGAGTAGGGTGGGGCCGGAGATAACAGATCACTCTAGGAGCTAGCCTGGAGACACAGAGGAAGTTCATACCCCTTAAAAAAAACCCACTAAACTCTCTTCACTGCACTTCCCCTTACCCTGAAACTGCTGCTGACCTTGTCTGGTCTTTTCTCCCTATCGAGAGCTCTCCAGCCCTATGCTGACCTTCCTGCTTCTTGGAGTCTCTGATGATTCCTCAACTACCACGGGATCTCTGGAATCTTCGGAACAGTGCATTGCATCTAATGTTGAGAAAAGCCTTGAGCTAGCTCTGCTGCAGCTCAGTCAGGTTATGTGATTTGAGCAACTTGGTCTAGTGGGAGGCGTCCCTGCCTCTGGCAGGTAGGTTGAAAGGAGATGATCTTTAATATCCCTTCCAACCCAACCTACTCTGTGATTCTATGATTTGCATGAAGAAATAAAAAGTGATGCATGTTTTTTAATAACTATTGTTCATATAATTATTAAGATTAAAAAGGCCTCAAAGATCATCAAGTCCAGCCTTCAGTCGAATGTCACAATGCCCAGTAAGCCATATCATGAAGTGCCACTTCCACTTGTTCTCTGAACACTTCCGGGGGTGGTGACTCCATCACATCCCTGGACAGCCTGTTTTAATGCTTAACCACTCTTGCAGTGAAGCAATTCTTCCTATTACTCAACCTGAACCTCCTATGGGGCAACTTGGGGCTGTTTTCCCTTGTCCTGTCACTGGTTGCCTGGGAGAAGAGGGCGATCCCACCTCACCAGATCCTCCTTTCAATTGTGGAGAGCAACACTGTTGAATGGAATGTCAGAGCAGTTATCACAGAGGCCACTCTGGCCTGAAGAGGTTAGCAGAACAGTTTCCTATTCTGACTCAGACAGAATAAAGCTTCACATTTCCCCTCTTACCTCTTTCAGTTCATTTCATCTTGTAGAGGTATCCCCTTAAGCTGAGGAGCAGAGTAAGCACTGACCAAGATGGGAGCTTCACCCACCCTTCCAGCTCCATGTCACAAGTGTGCCAAGAAGGATCTCTGCTTACAATTGGCCCCGAACCTTCTAGCTTGTTGCTGCTCTTTATTCACTTCTGTGAGGAAACCATCATCTTGTGTTTTTGACCTGTGTTTTGGCTACCTAGTTCTGCTCTTTGACACTGAAAGAGCTTTGCTTTTTCTCCTTTGAGTAGAAAGATGGTGAAGGGCCTAAAGGGGAGCAGTTCACATCCCTTGGTCTGTTCAGCCTGGAGAAGAGGAGGTTTGCGGGAAACCTCACTACAGTCTGTATCTTCCTCATGAGGGGCAGGGATTGATCTCTTCTCTGTGAGGACCAGTGACAGGACTCAAGGGAATGGCCTGAAGCTTTATCAGAGGAGGGTTAGGCCGGATTTTAGGAAAAGGTTCTTCACCCAAAGGCTGATCAGGCATTGGAAGGGAAGTGGTCACAATCTCAAACCTGACAGAGTGTTTGAACAATGCTCTCAGGCACGTGGTGGGATTGTTGGGGCTGTCCTGTGCAGAGCTAGGAGCTGCTCTTTGATGATCCTTGTAGGTCCTTTGCAACTCAGGACATTCTGTGATTCTGTGAGAGAAAAAAGAAAGCAAAGCAAAGGGAATTTTAGGAACAACCATGCATGTTATGAAAACATTTGAATATGGACACCTCTTGAGCTTTATCAGTGACATTAACGGGATGGTGCACACAAGTCCAGTGGTCCATGAGTTGTCTTAAGGTTTTGTCCCAAATACTTGGTGTCATTTCTTGAGTTACAGCAGTAAGCCCAATTAGAAAGGAGTAATAACTAATACAGAGAGAGCCAATGAGTTTCATTTGAACCAAAAGACAGTGTTGCATCTGTTACTGAGCTCAGTTCACTCATAGTATCATAGAATATTCCAAGTTGGAAGGGACCCACAAGGAACATCAAGTCCAACTCCTGGCCCTGCACAGGACATTCCCAGAATCCCGCCATGTGCATGAGAGTGTTGTCCAAACACTCCCAGACCTCTGTCAGCCTTGGTGCTCCCTGAGGAGCCTGTTCAGTGCCCAGTCACTCTCGGGATGAAGAACCTTTTCCTGGTATTCAACCGAACCGTCCCCTGGAACAGGTCCAGCTCTTCCCTCGGGTCCTGTCACTGGTCACCAGAGAGCAGAGATCAGTGCCTTCCCCTCCTCTGCCCCTTGTGTAGAAGTTGCACTGCTGTGAGATCTTCCCTCATCCAATAGATGTTGATTCATCAGGATCTGTAACATGCTTGGGAAACTCATTTATTGTGAATCTTCAAGACTTACTTATGCATAAATAGCATTTTCATATATTCTTTTTCTCTGGCTTTGCATTGCAAAGTAAACAGCTCCAGAACACTCTATCCAGTGTGTGAAACACTAATGTGCTCTTAACTTGTGAACAAGTTCTGACTCTGTGTACCCTTTACATGCTTCAGTTTTAAATCTTCCTCAGTCAAGACCTGCATAATGGGTTTATATTTTTAAAGGTAGCACTTTTGAGAAATAAGGAAGTCTGTGCTCCTTACCAGTGATGGAGGAGCAATCCTGCTTCGTGTTTGAATCCCACTTCATCCTCATTACATAAAATAGAAGGTTACATAGTAGATATTTACCTCTTACCTGTTGTCAGGTGGCCAAACTTCAGATGTCTACTTTACCTTTGTAGTTTTTCTTTAAATAATTACCACAACTATATTGTGCATTTCTGAAGCTCTGGATTATTCTCATATTTTAATGCATTAGTACTCTCAGGCACATTCCTTTTAGTAGTGTTCATTTTGGTGTTCTCTACAAAAGGCACGTTTGGAAAAATTTGTAATGGGCAATGTAATTTCTTAATGTTCTGAATATCTTTCCTTTTTAATTTTTTTTAAGAAGATGTATGTAAAGAAGGTGAAATACAAAATTTTACATTTATGTCTTTTGTACTTGGTCTGTAACAAAAGATATAGTGTGGGTTTGGGGTTTGTGGAGGTGTTTTTTTTTGAAGGGAGGGGATTACCTTTGGTTTAGGACAGTTTATTTTTAAGAAATTTCGTAAAGCATTGTAGTGGTAGCCATTGGTTGGTGCTGGTTACTAGCAGTGTGGCTCCAGTGTCTGCTCCAAAACTTCCTTGAATTCAGTGAAATGTCATGGATACTTCAGCACTGGTGACAGAAGGGATGTTCCAGTGCTTTGGCTATGGCTGAGCCAAGCCAGTTGGTTTTTTCTGCAGCTGGAAAACTTGCCCAGGTAAAAAAGGGTTGTTTGATGAGACCAGACTGCTTTTACAGCACAGTCTGACTTGCTAGGACATGTAATTCCGAATTCTGAGTTCCTCCTCTTGTTTCCACTCAGCCGATCATCTTTAGGATCCTTTTACTCTGAGATTATGTAATAGGAAAAAACCTCCCAAAAAATATTACTGAAAATGTTCTGGGTGAACTAAAAACGGACAAGAAGGTGCTATCTGCAGTGTGCTGTAGCTCCCCTCCTTATTTACCTTTTTCTTGGCTCTTTAAAAAAAACATACAACTTTGCAGATTCGTGAAGTGCCGTTAGCACTTAACTAAGGGGTTTTCAGAGCAGATGAGTTGGGAGTTCTTTGCGTGGTAACTACTAATCAACATTCCCATAGAAGATGCCTGAATACGTGTTGATCAAGCCAGCTGCAGCTGTGATAAAGCTGTGTTGGGTTTTGGAGGCTGATGAATCTTTGCAATCTCCATCCCCACTCATGGAACCTACATAGCAGAAAAAAACACCCACTCGTACTTCTGGCCCTGGCATTTCTGCTTGTTAGTAATTGCAGAAAAAGGGTGTCAGGTTTTCTGTTGGTTAAGAGACCACCTAATAAGGAAGGGCTTGGTAATTAAATTCTGGACTTGGAGTAAAGGGGACTTGGAACATGGCCTTTGGATATGCCACATACCTTGGCAATAAAATGTGGCAGTATTAGGCCATTTAGTAGTTCCTTTTTCCTAAACCTTTTAAACATGGAGATCCTTTTGAGTATGTCCCATCTCCTACCCAACACCTGGATAATGTCAGGCATGGTCAGAGGCCCCTCGTCCCTCAGGACACAGTGTTGTGTTACTGCCACAACAGGAGTGATGAGCAGGTGGACACCGAGGATCAAAGAAACACAGGAAGATATCTGGTCCTGTGTGTGAGACTCATGGAATATCCAAATGCTAACATGTCCTGCTGTTACCTAGGTCTGTGTTGGCTTTGGCTCTGCTTTCAGTTTTTCAGGCTCACACCCAGACTACTCGGTGCATCCCCCTTGTTCGTGACTTTCCATTCCCTTGTAATTAAAAGGCTGCAAAATATCTCTATCTGACAAAGCCCCGAGCTGACTTTCTGCAAGGTGAATTGATAACTTGTTGAATGCTCCATGGAGATAAGAGGCTGACATCAACTTCTCACAGCCAGTGCAAAAGAAGGAAATTCAGGCAAGAAATTCAAGCAGGTTTTTCCTCTTCTACCCTGTGAGTTGCTATCAGGGACCAAGGTGGTAAAGCAGCAAAAGAAAATATGCTGGAGATGGGAGGAGTTCACAGTCTGTTTCAGAGATTTGTATCAGCTCTCCAAGCATGAAGGACTGGTACTGAGCAGTCAAATCTGCACTTTGAATCTGGCAAGATCTTTTTTTTTCCCCAGATTTTCACTGGCTCTTCATGGTTTATATTTAGTCATATATTGGTGATTCAGGAGCAAGCATATGTAAAAAGGCCCAGATGAATCCTCTTGCGAATTCCTTTCTGTTTTATAGCACATTTAGGTCCCTTCCATGCAAGGCATGAGTCTTGCAAAAGCCATAGGTTTTTGGAGAGGGACCTTTGCCATGTCTTTGTGTCCACCATAATGCATGGAGAATTTTTTTGATGGCTGAAATATTTTAATAGCCCTACTCATGCAGAGACTTGGTTTCAGGCAAATGGAGCCAAATCCCCACATTTTTCTTCTAATGTCAACTAAGCAGTGTGGTACAGGGTGCTTTAGAAGCCTTTAGCCTTTCAGCTGGTCAGTTTTTCATAAAGTTGCGAAACAAGACCTATTTATCTTGGAAATTCAGTGTTTTAAAGCGTAACTAAAGTTCCCATTTGAATAGTTTTTGAGTTTTGACTGTCAGATCTGCCACAGCACCATGCCAGCCCGTGGATAGGCTGATGCTCACTGGCACATTGTGGGTCTGGATCTGGTGTGGATCTGACATTTCATTTTGCTGTGCCTCAATTTCCCCCACTGCAGAAGGGAAATAAAATCTTTCTATCCTCAGCATGCAGTTGGATGTTCTTCAGTGGTAAGGTTCTATAGGAACAGTCACTGTATCCATTGGTAAACTCATTTGTCTTCAGGTAATGCAAATGACCATTTTTTCCCCTATAGGGATTCTCAAGCAGAAGGTTTGAGGCAGGCCCACCTTTTACTAGCCCAGGTTGCTCAGAGCCCCATCCAACCTGGCCTTGGACACTTCTAAGGATAGAACATCCACATTCTCTGGGCAACCTGTGCCCTAGATGTGCAGCTGGAACAGCTGGTTACTGTGGGAACTTCAGGGAGCTTCTCTGTAAACCAGTTTCTGATATCACATGGTAATAACTTCTGTAAAGAGCATCATTTTTCACATCTGGAAGCAGGATAAATGGGATGTTGACCCTTCTTAATTGCTTCAGTAACATTGCCTCCATTAATACTCTTTTTTTTAGAAAGAAATTCTTCACTGTGACTGTTGTGAGGCATTGAAAGAGGTTGCCCAGAGAAGCTGTGGCTGCCCCATCCCTGGAAGTGTCCAAGGCCAGGTTGGATGGGGTTCTGAGTGACCTGGGCTAGTGGAAGGTGTCCCTGCCCATGGCAGGGGGATGGAAAGAGATGATCTTTAAGGTCCCTTCCAACCCAAACCATTCTACGATTCTGTGAATATTTCCCTGTGCCCCTTTCCATGCTTTCTGTCAATAATCAGAAGCCTCACTACTGGGTGTTCAGTGGGAGTATAAATACGTAGCTAAGCAGCCAGGCAGTCAGAAGATACCATAAATTCACCCTCCCAGAAGTTTTGTAGAAGATGGCATTTAAAAACAGTGTCTGTTAAGGCCTAAACACACCACAGACTTTGGGAATGATATTAGCGAAACAGTTGGACCACTGTGGTAGAGACACGAACCTGCGCCTTGTATTTGCATTGCTGTTTTTGATCACAGTCCTTGTTGCTCTGCTGATGCTTGACTGTATGACCTGCACTGTGCCACCTCCATCCACACCTCCAGGTGTGGAGTCCACTAAAGCAATGCCTCCCCTCCTGGTGATTTCTTTTCACTCCATCAAAGTGTGGCAGCTTTCCTATAAATTAACCCAGTTGCTTTTGGTTTGTTAATGTTTTAACCATGCCAGCCTGATGTGTCTCAGCTGCAAGGATGCAAAGTTAAATATTGCTGCATATGTGGGGCCAGAGTTAAGCCTTGAGGAGCAATAGAGAGAGTGAGAAAGGCAAGCTGAGCCAGAGCAACCCTAGAGGGAGGAGGGGAGAGGCAAGGAGTGGAGATAACTACTAACACTGCCACAGTCATGGCAGAAGTTTCCTCATCCCCAAGCCCCTTTTCCACATTTCCCATCAGCAGCTACAATCCTGGCTTCCCAAGACTTGGATATAAGCAGTGCAGAAGGCAGGACCCTGGCTGTTCTGCTGTCCCCAGCAGGCTGTTGTCCTTAGCAACTGTTGTCTTCACCTCTGATGCAGACCCAGCTCTAATGTTTTGGTGGGGTTTTTTGTGTGCTGGTTCCCTGGGTACGCTGCAGAAAAGCATTTAAAACAGCAGTGAAGGTAAAACAGAGGAGGATTTAATGAGAGCTAGCAACTGAAGTTAAAACTGATAAAGAAGGTTGGATTCAAGTTGAGTAAAACTCAGATTTCTTCATCTTCTCAGATGCTTTTAGCTGAAATGATTGACTTTTGTGATCCTTTTCAAAAATTTTAATAAGGACAGGCATATCTTGTTGAATTTTAATTTAAAGTCATTGACTGCAGTTCTCCCAGAATATTTCTCTTGAGGGGATGCTTTGTGAGTCAAGGGAAAAATCTAAGCCCTGTGTCACAAGTTCTTCAAATGCTGATGAGAAGCCTTGGAAAACAGATGCACAGTCCAGATTTTAATGTCTGTGGTTTGGCTGCATAAAGGGGAGAGGATTGGGAAACTCTGTCAGAAACTGTGGATGCTGTGTCAGTTGAACAAGAGCATATGTGTCAAGTGTGTCCATGAATGTCCATGTCAAGGCTTGGTGGACAGTCAGTGCTGGAAAGCTTTAGTATACCCAAACTACAAGTGATTTGAAATAAAACGCAAATGATGCTTTAAATAGCAAGATTGTGAACTGGACTTGGTTTTGTACAGGACTTTGAACATACCAAGGGTGTTGCAAGCAACAGCTGTTGGAAAAGACCTTCAGGATGGAGTCCAACCTCTGACCGTTTCACTCTGTCACTCAGACCACAGCACTGAGTGCCACATCCAGTCATTCCTTGAACACCTCCAGGGATGGGGACTCCAGCACATCCCTAGGCAGCCTCTTCCAATGTCTGACCACCCTTTCAGTGAAGAAACTTCTCCTGATGTCCAACCTGAACCTCCTCTGGTGCAACTTGAGGCCAATTCCTCTTGTCCTGTCACTTGTTCCCTGGGAGCAGAGCCCGACCCCCACCTGGCCACAACCTCCTGTCAAGGAGATGTAGAGAGCAAGAAGATACCCCCTGAGCTGCCTTCTCTCCAGGCTGAGCCCCCCCAGCTCACTCAGCTGTTCCTGAGACTTACTTTCCAGACCCTTCCCCAGCTCCACTGTCTTTCCCTGTTATTAACTAGTCTTGGGGTTTACCAAGTGCAATTTCTCAGCAGCAAAAAGCAGCAGTTGCTCTGGAGGTTGGCGTGTAGCTACCGAGCTAACACCTTTTTTGTGGGTCAGATTACTGTTGTTTATTCGAGCTAAACACCCACAGGAAGGGAGGTGAAGTTTCTGGGCAAAGACATGCGTCATCATGGGAGAATCTGTGGAATTACAGTGAATTCTGGAAAGCCTGAGAATTCAAAGGAAAAAATGTGCAGTGTGAAAAAGTCTGCCTTATACTGATTGCTGCTGTCGGGAGATGCCACTGAGAGCCCTTGAGGCGTTTTTGGGGTGTCACAGTGCCATCCTGTGGGCCCTGGAGGTATGAGACAAGCCAACACCTGCGTGTGTGACCTGCACTGGGAGGGGGTGGTGACAGTGGTGAGTTTGGCTATTGTCCTGGTGTAACCCCAGCTAGCAGCCAAGCCCTTCGACGCTGTTCCCTCACTCCCCTACTAGTGGGATCGGGGAGGGAATTTGAAGGGCAAAAGCCACAAAACTCCTGGGTTGAGATACAGGCAGTTTAATAGGGAAAGCAAAATAAAACAAGGAATTAACTTACTGCTTCCTATGGGCAGGCAGTGGTTCAGCCATCTCCAGGAATGCAGGGCTCCATCATGCTTGGGAACTTGGGAAGACAAAATCCATCGCTCCAAACATCCACACCTTCCTCTATCTTCCTCCCACTTTATATAATGAACATGATGCCACATGGTCTGGAATATCCCTTTGGTCAGTTGAAGTCACTTGTCCTCGCTGTGCTTCCTCCCAGCCTTCCATGCACCCCCAGACTCCTTGCCAGTGGCAGTAGGAAAAGCAGGAAAAGCCTTGGCTCTGTGTCAGCACAACAAAAAAAAAATCTGTATTATCACCCCTGTTTTCAACACAAATCCAAAACACAGCCCCATAGTCATCACTGTGGAGAAACTTAACTCTACCCCCACCAAAACCAACCCAGTGGAAGACTCCACTTGCAGGAGGAGCATCTTCTGCTTCAGCATTTAAAGTATTTAATTCCTTTCATTTGCTACTGCAGATCTACCTAAATAGTCATGTGCCCTCCACAAGGTCTATGCAGCTCTACACCTTGGCTGTGCAGAAGCAGGAATTGGGGGCAGAAACTTCCCCTGATAACAGAGATACAACTTTTTTTTTTCTTAAGCTGAGCATGGATTGGCTCTTTCAAGATATGAGAGGGAGAGAACAGGTTCTTTTTGTGCAATGAGCAGGACCCACACTGCTGGGACAGTCCCCTGGCCACCACGCATCGGAGGAGGCTGGTGTAGGGGCACAGCAGGATGCTCTCCTTGCTGCTGTAGCTCTGGGGGCCATAGGATTAATGATCCAGAAGAAGTAAGGCTCCTGAGTACTCCTTTGACAATGGAATGAGACCTCCTGCTCTGCACCTCTGCATTCTTTCCTGGGTGAGGGTTTTCCCACCAGCAACCTGGTGGATCTGCCTTGTTTCGCCATTCTGCCAGCAGATCTTGAAATCATAACATTTTGCAAAGTCCATGTAGATAGGTGGCTCTGGGAGCACCTGGTGGCCAAATTGCTGATACCTGGAGCTTTGGGGCTCTCTTTGGAAGTGGCTGCAACAGA
This sequence comes from Campylorhamphus procurvoides, assembly GCA_013396655.1. NCBI lineage: Eukaryota > Metazoa > Chordata > Aves > Passeriformes > Dendrocolaptidae > Campylorhamphus > Campylorhamphus procurvoides. The sequence continues at coordinate 243,720 of WBMV01007163.1, read as the reverse complement.
GGAGGGCACAGAAACAAGGTGTCTGGTACCCTGGCTGACTGCCCTCACCTCTGAGCTGTTTTATCAGAGGAAGCAACTCTGTGCTCTTCCCCTTCTGGTGTGATGGGAGAGAAGGCAGTGGTGGGGTGGGGCTGGGCCTCCCTCCTAAGGCTTTAAACAATGTATGTATTGAGATACGGGCTCCTGGCATGTGCTGGGAAGGCATGAAGCCTGAGTGGAACTGTTGCTTACCATAGACATGTGGAGAAATTCAATGTTTTCTGTGTTGTTTTGTCTCCAGCCTCGGATTGGATTTGGACACGTAAAAGGGAACAGAGGTGGGACTTGGCCACAACACTCATTTCCTGTAGCAAGTCAATATTGTCTTTGCACAACGACATTAAATCCAACAATGCCCCTCTGGGTGTTAGTGTCAGAATTAAACACAGCATGTGCTTGAAAAGTTGGGATTCCTCAAGGGAGTTCCAGATGGCTCTCAGGGAGAGAAGCTCAAGATGCATATGGGCAGCACTGTGTGGGGTTAAATGGGATTTAATTTTAGGAGGGATGATGGAGTATTGGGAATTTCCCTGAATATTTTGATTCACTCAGTCAAGCTAAAATTACCAGTCTCACATGAGGCAATTCTGCATCTTTCCACTTAGTGATATCAGCTGCTTTTATACGTTGGCTGCATCAGTGTCCTTTACTGTAGCAGAACACCTGAAGGAGTTCATCCTCTCATTAGAAACAGAGCTTCTCACTTCACAGCTGTTGGTCTTTTCTGCTTTTCTGTTTTAAGATGGGCTCTATAAATTGGCTCTGCTCTGTTTAATCACCTCTCCCTTATCTTTGCACACTGTAATAGCCTGACCGCCACATGGGTCTGTCAAAATGAAAGCAAGTAAAATTGGCTTCACTGGAGCTACATCTACTTGAAGGAACTTTCCCTGCATCTTTGCTATCCCCAGAGACACTCAAAGCCTGAAATTATTCTCAGTTAACTTGCTAGGGGTTGTTTCTGTTTGTAGATCTCCCTCTTCCTTGCACATATGGTTTGAATGGGATTGCACTGAGAAGGATTCTATAGTAGCAGGAGGGAATAGATCTGTTTTAAACATGAAATTTTTTACATCTTTTCAATTTATAAATGTAGAAGGTGTCTGAAATGCAGTTGAAAATATCCCATTCCAGAGCACAGTCCAATTTTTCATGTTGCTGGTCTCAGAAAGCCTCACTGAGGAGTGAGGAGCTAATTATTATGAATTTAGGCATCAGTATCAGACTCTCAAAATTAAGGGCAGTAAAGCATAGAGAAATGGGTCCCCAAAATTAATCCCTTGCATCCCTCTACACATGTACAAGGTCCACCTTGTGAAAAATGACAGCAATGTAGTAGGTTTTGTTTCTGTACAAGTGCTGCAATCTTCTTTCTGAAATTCCATCCCTTTGTAGTTCAAGCTGAGCATCCAATATCACTGACCACTTTGGAAATCCTTGGTTTAGTTTTGTACTTTATATTAAAATAGTATTTACGACTAAGTACGCAATCACTGAGTAATGAGGAATTCATAGAATGGCAAGGAGCACTTTGCTATTTCATTTATCTTATGCTTCACATTTTTTTTCATGTCCGTGCCTTTTAAATACTATATTGCTTTTACATTTATAGAATTACAGACATAGAAAAATCCTCTTTGGTCCATCTGCCATTCCTCTGGCCCAGTCCAAGCCTTTCCTGTAGCTTTCTCTGTGTGACTGATAGTTATTATTTCAATGGTGCCTTCCTTCAAGCACAATTATGAACTTGGATCCAATCCCTGCTTTCATGTCAGTACTTCACTGCTGTGGTGTGCAAGCTAAACTCTTTCTTATTTGACACATTTAAGATGTGAGTTTTGCTGTCCTGTGGCCACTCTGGGTTTTTCCCAGTATTTGCAATGTTAAACGATTATGTGTTATAGTATAAGTGAGTATAACAGATCTTTGATACTTTCTGAGCTGTTTGCAGACACCTGCTTAGTGCTGCAGTGTTTGATCCTTGCAGTTGCTTTGTTTATAGAATAGATGATGAAAGATGGTCCAGAAAAATTTAGATCTGGGCTTTTTGATTTTCAAGAAACTTTTTCATGCTAAATCCAAACCCCTCTTTATGTAATTCATCTTTTCATCTACTGGGATAATTTCTTTTGCTGTTGATTTTAAATTTTGCATACCGCTTACTTTGGACAGACAGATAACATTGCATGCAATACTTGCAGTGCAAGAGGAGTCTTGTTTGCTGCCAAGGAACTTTACTAAATGAATTTACAAACCATATAGGGGCAGGAATCTTCTCCCTGCACACTAGGATTTTACAATTTCTAAGCATTTTTTGGATTATTAATATACATGATGGATAAAAGGAGATCCTAGATATCAGACATTGAATATTTAGACTCTTGTCCTCTCCTCTTTACCAGTGGAACATCTTTGCTGACTTTGGGGAAGATTCACATCAGATACATCAGTTTAAAACTAAAACTAGAAGCAGACCAAACCCCACTGTGATAGTTCACTCTGCAGGAGAATCCAGGGATTTGCCATAGGTTCAATTAATGCAGCTGTTTCAGGCATCTCTTTCTGCCTCTGAGTTACCTGATGGGGTGTTTGACTTACCAAACTCCAAGCGATCATTAGGATCCGGATTTACTGCTGCTCTGAATCTTTCAAAAACCATAAACTAGCCTTAATATCTCAATTTGTTCACTCTCTGTAATCCCTGGATTGAAAACCTTCCAACATATAAATCCACAGAAAAAAGCTTACACATGAAAGAAAACTCACTGATGGAATTTTGCTTTGAAGATCAGCAATATATTTAGCCTGTAAAGCAGAGATTTCTCACAACTTTGGTGAACTCAAAGCAAGCAGGCCATACATTTTGTTGGTAGACTTCGCTTTTTTTTTCCTTCCCCTTAGAAAACTTTTTGAAGAGAAAATGCGTTTTACAAATTCTTACTTTTAATATCTTGCACATCTCTATGTATCCCTAATCACTGCTTAAATATGTACCCTCTGTGTGAGTGTGAATACGTTCATATATATTTATATAAAGATGCATATTTATATATTTTATGCGCTGCTGGCATTTTCTCCTGAATCTAGACAGAGCTCTTGACAAATCTTGTCCACTAAGAAGGCTTCTCCAGCCTCTGATGTTTCACACTCCTTTCTCCTCCTTTGGGCTTTGGCAATGTTACAACCAACCTTTTGGCCCAGGGTTTTGTCACTGGTACACTTTTTATAGCCTTTTCTTGTTCTTCTTTTTCTGGCTACTTGAGTCCTTCTCAAGCAGTAGCAGGAGCTGCAGCAGCACAGAATTAGAAACTGTATGATTTGCATAGAAGTTTCCTTCAGGAACAGCCTGCTCCAGTGTGTGAGTCCACACTTACTCCAGTCATTTTTTTATGTCTCTCTCTTTTATTGTGGAGGACTGCTGATATTTTTAATAACTAATTAATAACCCTTTAGGTTCTGTGTGTCACCAGCACAGATGGACCTTGATGCACCTAGAATGGACTGTGTGAAAGTAGAACAGTGGAGAAATCTCTAAAGGAAGAAAAGTTCTTGAGACTCCACATGTCTCCCATCTGTTGCCTAATAAATTGTTTCAGATCTGATTTAAAATAATAAAATTTTTAAATTCCCTCTTATGCTCTGATAGACTTTCCTGCCCCTGGCATGGAGGGATGGGATTATAAGCCAAATTGTTAATATAGATCTGTCTTAAAAGGATTTAAAATTAGGCACCAAGCAAATGGCTGTGGGAATTCACAAAGTCCCAGTTACAGTAAAAGTCAGAGCTTGTGTCTCCATCCTTGGAGAGCATAGCATTGCAATGCATCCAAAAAACTTTGTAACCTTCAAATGTGTGTATTTCAATTCATGCAAGAAGAGACATGTATAATTCCCAGCAGCTGTAAGGAAAAATCACCCCCCCAAACCAGTCCCAGTAGGTATCAAGGTAAGCAAAGAAATGCAGCACTTCCTTAGCCAGCTGCAGTAATATTGACAAGATACCTCAAATGCAGTGCCTTCAAACATTCTCCTTAAGAAATGAACCCTTAGGTTGACATGTCTTGACTGTGATAACACCTTTGTCTTGGGCATCTTTTTTAACACATTTTTTGTGGTTTTTTTCCTTGCTAGATGGATTCTGGATGCTGCAAGGCTGTCACATCAGGGATGCTGCAAAAGAGGTGGTTGCATTTTCCTACTGTAGAGTTGGTGATGCTTCTCTGTGCCCAGGGAATCCAACCTTTATGGACAAGAAACTGGTTTCCTTGCTTTGCGGTTTTCTTGGTGCTGTTGTTTTTAAAGGGGTTAAAGTTCCAGGAAACTGAAACTAGGTGTGGACAGGGCTTGGAGGATGGAGGCAGGGAGAATCCCCCACCAGACTCAAATGCATCTCATTTCTGGGGAAAACTAAGTAAAACAGGATTCAACTGCAGCAGTTTATAAGCTGTTCAATCAAAAGCCGCAAACAAGCACAAAGTCCTGTGGGAAGCTGGAAAAGGACACAGGACACCTCCAAAAGACTTTGTTGTTGAAACTTCCTTTAAATGTTTTTTCAAGTGGAGGATCCAGACCTGGCAAATGTGTGAGGTCATCCCTTAGAAGAGCAAATAGCTCTCTTTAGAGAACTGAACAAGTTGCCAAAGTCTGTCTGTCTGCCTGTCTTTTGACCTTGGATCACTGCGCTTTTTAAAACTGTGATTTCATAGCTCAGATAAAATGTAGGTGTTTCACGTACCTCTACAAGTAGCAATTATCCTGTTCATGCAAAATATCTGCTCTCTAAGGGATGGGTCCAAACTAGAGGTATTTCTCACTTACCTACAGAGTGTCTTGCTTTAGTGTGTGTACAGTCAGTTCTTGTGAACATGTAAGTCCCTTGCCTGCTCTAAAGGAGTTAGTGACTTAGTTGCAGTGGTGGTAGAGATTTTCACTGAAATGCCACTGTTTGTAGTAGTCTCTTGTGTGATTTAGAAGACACAATAGCCAGACAGTTCTGCAATTATAATTGTGCTCTGAAGTCGTCTCCCATTGCACCATTGTGATAAAAACCTCTGTTGCTTTTCAAAGCTCCACAAGTCTGTGCTCTTCTGTGCTGAAAGTGAGAAAAAACCCAACTAGCACTGAAAAGTGAAGGGCAGAGAGGGATGTTCTGGCCTGGAATTCCCTCTCTTTGGCAGGAGCAAAGGTCAGTCATGCAGCCAAATTTCCATAAGCACGTGGGATCCACCCTCTGTGTATTGCCAGCTCTCGGCACAGGAGGGTGGGTAGAAGGAATTGGTCCTGGAAGGGGAGAGACTGAGAGGAAGAGTGGAGTAAGCATGGTGACTGGGATTTTCAGAAGGTAGTCTGGTGGATGCTGGGCTCTTTATCAGTGACACCCTTTCTATTTTCCTGAATGACTTTTAGCCTGTCTGGCAGTTTTCACAGTCAGTGTGTGAGGGAAAAGAGGTAGAAGGCAGCTCAGTCTGATTTGGCAGCTGTAACAGGCTAGACTGTAATATCTGAGGGTCTGGATCTCTGATAAACTGTAACTTCCTGACTACCTGTGGCTCACAGAGGCTTTTAGGACTGGGCTTAAAGAAACCCTGAGCTGCCAGATTGAAAGCTGCTTCTGAAGCAGCTCTTCTGAGTAGTCCTGAGTGTGGATGTGAGCCTGCAGTCCTTACGAGTCAGCATGCACAGCACATTCCCAAGAGACCTACTGTGTGTCTTAGTGCAGACCAGCTTGCACTGTGGGAATTCTGAGTCCCTGTGTATCCTGATCTTTGCGGCAAGGCCACGTGGCTGACCGCAAATGACCTTGCTGCAAAACCTTGTTCTGATGCGTTATTTGAAGGAAAACAGTTGGAATTTGCAGGCCAGACCATGTGGTGAGAGAAGTAATTCCAGCTCCCTTATGGGTGCTGATTCATACAAATCTGGTTCCGTGCATCTGAGAAATTGTTCATGGTGGGCTTTTTTTTTTGCTTGTTTCACTCAGAATCCAAAGGCTTTCCAATAGAGAGTGCGAGGTACAGAGGATTTTTAGATGGAGCATCTGCTTCAGTCTGTTTGATGTATTTGGGCTTTGAGAGAACACAAATTCTTTGTAGACAATCCCACACACAGTGGGAGAAGAGGTTATTTGGCTTAAAAGTTGACCAGGGACATGGGACTCAACTGAGCTTTGAACAGCAATCATTGTCCTTATTGATGGTGCCATAATGTGCTTGACTCAAACTCAACGTTGCACAGGCAAGAACCTGTTGAAGTCATGTAATTAGATATTTGTGTTGTTCCTACCAGTGTGATCCACTATTGAATAGGCTAGACATGAATAAAATCAGTATTTTTTAAAGTGTGGCCTGTTTTTTATGCCAAAAAGACCAGCTGCCCTCTGGGACTTTATTATGTTCATATGAAATATCTGATGTGGAGTTAATGCAGCTTTCTTGGGACAGTCCATGTCTTCTTGCAGAAGTGCCACCTTTCTTAGAGGTGACTGCTACAGTCCTGCACTGAACTTCTGCCACAGGGAAGGATGTGAAGGTAACTTGGCATGTCCTCCTCCCAGTCCTGCAGGGATGGTCCCTCTGCTCTCTGGCAGCAACAAAAGCTGCTCTGGCTTGTATCAAACTGAAGTAATCTCATGGCTAGGGACCAGTGCTGGTGAGGGGTGTGTGTGTCTCATCATACCTGCTGATGTTTCTGTCTCTCCCTTTCTCACCTCATGGTCCTACAGATCCCAAAGGATGGATGTGTTTTAAAGGACTTTCTCATTTCTATACAATGTCTGGCTCCACTCCAGCCCTTGCTCAAGGAAAGGTGTTTCTGAAGGTACCTCTGAGGTACTTATCTACCTCCCAGATTCTGGGTCTTGTTAGATACCGAGGCAAAACTGAGCTGACCTGGGCACTTTGCAATGTGCTCCCACCTTCCAGGAGAGCTATCTTGCTCCAACGAGTTCACCTCCTCTGGGAATGCTTAATGGCAATCTCCAAATTCCTCCTCACATCTTTTGCTTGCCTCTTGACTTAGAAGCCACAAAGGTAAGTCCATGTACATGGCATTTATCCACTGGGGAGACAGTGTCTGCCATATAGTCACACTGGAAGAGGCCAATGAGATAAGAGTCAAGGAAAAAGCAGACCTTGTTATCCCCCACTAGAGGCAGGAGCCTTTATCTTGCTGAAGGAATCAAGGGCAAGAATTTGTTTTGTTCTACGTTGGCACTGTGACAGCACTTTTAAACAGTGAGTAGAGGTGTTGTCTGCTCCCTGTTACTCATCCAAGGCCATGACTGTCTCTAATCCTTTCATATTTGAGTTCATACCCTTCTTTTGTTTGTCTTAAAAAGCCTTGGTTGTCTCAGCTGCTGTATTTCAAACCACAGAGTCAGCCCGACTCCACTTGCCTGCTTCATCCCACTCTTCTTCATTCAGCCCTGATGATCCCTGTCTCCTCTTTTGGAGGAAAGTTGCTGTCCCCAAAGACTCTCCACTAAAGTGAATGGCACAAATGTCACTGAGGAATCATGTCTTGGTTCCTATCAGTGCAGACACCACGACTACAAGCCCTGCATCTGCAGTGCTCAAAACCTCTAGAAATGAGATTACTCACAGCTGCTAAAATATTTTACAGGTGGATGCATTTTGTCAAGGTGTGTTAGAGGAAATAGGATCTGTTCAGGAAAAAAAAGTGTTCTTTTAATCCAGTCAGGTTTAGGATAAGCTTAGGAGTCTGTTTTTTGAAGGATGGATTGATGGAAGCATAAGCTGTGCAAGGCTAGCTGGCCATGAATACATTAAAGTGTATTCATGGACAATGTGGGTCTAAAAGAAACAGCAGGAAGAGGGAGAAGCAGGGAGGAGTATAAATGTACTAATTTTCAGTACAGCATTTGTATTTGCTATTGTAATTGGTCTATTATAATGATTTTCCTAGAAGTGAATTAGCAATCCCAGCAGAGAATACAATTTGCAGAGTCATTGGATTAGAAGAAATGAAATCAAAGACAGACTATCATCTCTCCTGTTAAATAACTAGCAGAAATTGTATTGCAGACATATGGAATGAATTCTGACAAATCACCAGTACTAAGTGGTATTCACTCGTGACTTCCAAGGGAAATAGGGGAATTACTTATGGCATTGTATAATTCACTTAATCCTCCACTGGTGCCTGGAGTCTGGGGAGTAGTGAGCATAGTGCCTTTCTTTAAAAGTGTTTCCACACGTCTATCTAAGGTCCTGCAGTCTGGTAAATTTGACATTTCTATTGGGCCAATGAATAGCATAACAAAGAATTGAATCAATGAACACTTGATAAATATGAAAAAAATTCACAGAATAACATAGAATATGCTGAGTTGGGAGGGACCCACAAGGAACATCTTGTCCAACTCCTGGCCCTGCACAGGACCATCCCCAAAGTCTCATGTGTCAGAGAGTGTTGTCCAAACACTCCTGGAGCTCTGCCAGCCTTGGTGCTATACCCAGTGCCCTGGGGAGCCTGTTCAGTGCCCGACCACCCTCTGGGGGAAGAATCTTTTTCTGATTCACCATGGTTTCTGTTAAGATTAAGAAAGGTTTTGCTCTAGGAAACATTTCTTTGAAGGGATAAACAAGCATGATGATAATGGTGAGTCTCTTTGATTAGGTCAGAAGGCTTTAGAGGGAACTGCACAGTCATGGGACAAAAGAGAAGATCCTGGCATGGTTAAAAAGGGGAAACAGAGTCTCTGGCCAGATGACAGAATGGAGAAAGTCATGAAAATCATCTCAGCAGCAGTTTAAATAGCAAATCAAATGTTAGGCTCTGCTCAGAGCTCAGATACCACTGCACTCCTGGTACATCATCTTCAGACTACAGCTGGAGTGTGTTTGGAGAAGGCAAGGAGGATCATCAATGACATCAAAGAAAGTATGACAGAGGTCTAATTATGAAATTAGAGTTTGAGTAGGGATTAAGCATTATCTATTTCTTCTTGCGTACCTAGACTTGGAGTAATCCAATGAGACTGTTGTGATGCAGGTTCAAAACACAAAGGAGGAGGTGGCACTTCGTGCAAAGAGAGGCAGAACTGGGGAGATCGCTGACAAAGGATGGTGGAAATGCAAGAAATTTCCATGGAAATATGGGGAGACCTGGTAAGGTAAAAGAGAGATTGTTCACAGATTACTAAATAAAACACAGCAGATGCAGTAGACTGCAAGAGCTAGAAATTATTAAAAGGTGGGAAAGAATTATGTTTGTTTTGTTCTTTTTCTCCTTTAGGTGTCTGCTTGTGACCATTCTTAGGACTTCCTAGTATTCATGCAGAAGATTGGCAGAAACAGGAAACCTCTATCTAGACCAAAATTAGTTCAACTTTAACAGCAAATGATATTAAATGGTGTTCTATAGATTTGACCATTTGAAGATACCTAAATCTGACATGTTTTAATGGAGTTAGACAACTTTTTTCAGTTCATATTGATTTGCAGATCTTCTAAATGCTGTTCGTGGAGATCAGAATAGCAGCACAGTAAATACCAGCTTACTGATGACCAGCTATTTTTTCTTAATGACCTTTATGGACTCCTTAAAACTTGTCCACATACCCTTAAAGGGTCTTGAACAATAGCTTGATGGACACCAGCTGCACTGTGTAGCATTCATCCCTAATTTTCAACTCTATTGTAGGCAGCAGATATCCACTCCTGGAAAAGTAGCCAGTCAAGAGGCACTAGAGTGAGAGTGGGAAGCTCATGAAGAAGGGAAAGAAGTGCTCACCAGAGAAAGATGGGAGCTCTGCATCTGCTTCTCTCTGTGAATTGGCCCAGTTGGTCCTCATCAATTACTGTGTCCAAAGAATCGAACTGAAGTGATGATATCCTTGGTGACACCATCAGGTAACACAAGGTCTGGATACCACACTCTTTCTCTTTTACAAGAGGGGAAATCATGTTCTGTCCCCCAGACCAACCCAAGCAGGTGTGAGTGGTGTGTTTGTCTCTGAATGGAGCAGACAAACTGCCCATGCATCGATTTTATGCACAGTAATAGCTCCTGACAGCCCAGACTGTTTCCTGAGTAGCAATTTGCATGCTCTTAGGGGAATAATTTCCTTATTTATTATTAGAAGAATTAATCCTTTACAGGATGTTTTGACCAGAAGACTATTTCAAGCCACTTTGTAGTAGTCAAAGATACATCATGTAACCATGTCTCTATTGCACTCACAGTAAAGTGACTGAGCCCAGCCTGGTGTCCTTGGGGCCAGTGAGTCCAGCCAGTCCTGTGGAAGGAGCAAATGCTCATGTAAGACTTCTTTTGCCATGAACACTTGATCTTTCTCTCTCAGTGTGGAATTGTGAGAGTGGAGAACAGCAGGACCCCTTCCCCAGTGGTTTCTTTGCCAGCAGCTTGGGGATAATGACAATCCAAGCCTAAAATGCTAAGTAGGGCCAAAGAGACTTTTACATTTGCTTCTGGAGTTGTCTGTAAAGGCTTGATGTTTACACATCCTTGTCAAACAGGGACATCTCTGGATTGGGAGAGATTTAGTGATGATCAGAGGAAGGTGTTAAGGAGGTGCTATGTTTCAGGAAGTCACCTCCTGCCCTAAACTGCTTCATTGAATAGGGACACGTAGCTGTAGCTTCCTCCAAGTCAACAGGGTGCTGTTTACCCCCTTCAACTGCTCACTTTGTGCCTTCTGATTGCTCTGCACACCCAGTGCAGTCCTTCCATTTCTTCCTATGTCCATGTGGTAATCCAAGCTAAGCAGCACAGAAGGAGGGAAGAAAGCTTCCAGAACTTTCATCTGTACCATGCACTCCTGATGGTGACCAAGCTGCAGTTTCAGACTGGAGGCAGCACCAAACATCAGAGGTGCAAATACACCATGATCCTTATTGTGGAGCCCAGCTTCCTGCTCCTCTGCCAGGACCTGGGTGCTACCATGTAGACGTACCATTCCCCCTTCTGGAATCACTTCTGATGTGGTGCCTGGTCTCCTCACTGTGCCATCAAGGAGGATAAGGTGTCATGGGGCTTACCCTTCCCACCACTTTACAGAGCTCCCTTTCTTCCAACAGAGAGACAGAACATCAGGAGTCACCAGATCTTTGCGTATTGTGGCCAGGGAAACTGTGTCATGGAATCAGAGAATGGTTTGGTTTGGAAGGGACCTTAAATGTCATCCAGTCCCACCACCTCTGCCATGGGCAGGGACACCTTCCACTAGCACAGGTTGCTCAGAGCCCCATCCAACCTGGCCTTGGACACTTCCAGGGATGGGGCAGCCACAGCTTCTCTGGGCATCCTGTGCCAGGGCCTGCCCACCTTCACAATAAAGTGATTTTTTTTCTTTCCCTTGTGAACACCATGGATCTCGTAGGCTGCAGGGATATGTGAGGTAAAGGGCTGAATCTCGGTCACACCTTGCACTCTGGGCAGAGTCTGCAGACTTTTCCCTGCTCCATTGTCCTCTGATTTGATTGGTAATAAATTAAGCTAATTTCCCCAAGTAGAATCTGTTTTGTCCATGACAGTAACTGGTGACTTTTCCTGCCCTTATATTCACCCATGAGCCTCTTGATGCATTTTTCTCCCCCTATTCAGCTGAGAAGGGGGAGTGATAGAGCAGTTTTGTGGGCACTGGACATCTACCCAAGATCAAACCTCCACATATCTGTAGCATTAGATCTTTCCCAGGCAAATCCCAGCTCCTGAGAGAGTGTCCTTCATACTTCTGAGTGAGCTGCAGGAAAAACCACTCCAGGATCTGCTCTCCTGCATTGCTACTCTGCTCTTCCTCCAAGTCTCTCTGAAGTCAGAGACCTCATGAAGTTTGCAAGGGAGTGGATAGCTTGCCTTACATCTGCTGTATTGTGGTGTTGTTGGGACATCAGGGGAGTCCATGAAACTTCTTGGCAAAAGTGGCTACAGTGAGGTGACCAGCACAGGTGGAACCCTCCCAGGGGCTGTGCAGGCAGTGCCTTCGTTGGTACCACTATTTTGGCTTGTGTTTGGAGAATATTGGCACAAATCTGATGGATACCAGAGATTTCTGGTTAAAGTTTTAGTAAATCTGAATTTCTGAGTCTCCCTCTACTGTAGTATCCAAATTTTGGCGCCTGCTCTCTGCTGTGAAGTGAGTCAAGTCAGCCCCAAATCACTTTGCCCATCTGTCCCCCTCTGAGCACCCTGCAAGGAGTAAGATCACCCTCATCATCTATTGTGTAATGCTTCATTTTTTTTCTTCTTATGTATAACCCTTATATTATATTATATCCCTTGAGCTTTCTCGTTCCCAAACGGCCCTTGCCCTCTCCCAGCTCTGATCCTTCCCTTCTTGTATTCCCTTCTCTCCACCGTGGCTTGGCTGGGATGAGCAGAGCGCTCCAGCAGAGGGCGCAGGATCCATTCGGGAATGAGCTGGGAAAAGTCCTAGTGACTGATTTACATTTTCTCTCTCTTCCCCCTTTTTTCTTTCTCCTGTTCCTCTGCGGTGCTGTTTCAGGTATGTAAATACTTGCCCCTACAGCCTCTGCCTCTAGGACAGTAGGTAGATTTTTCTCTTGCCCTTTTCTAGCACAGTCTAAGTAGTTGTTTCCCTTTTTTTTCCCCTGCCGCTCATGAATTAGGCAGTGCCTATGGGGTACAGATGTTTTAGAACTCCCCAAGAGGGACAAATTGGTTGGCATGACAGTGTTGGGACTTCAGGCTTTGCCTGCATTCATTTCTCCTTTACTAACTCTATTTCAGTGGTGCCTCACTCGTGTGGGGTGTCTGCCTGCTGAGGTTATTCCTTTAGGGTCACTTAGAATCATTGAATAATAGAATCACCAAGGTTGGAAAACACCTCCAAGATCATCGAGTCCAACCTGGGTCTGATTCCTACCTTGTCACCCAGACCAGAGCACTGAGTGCCATGTCCAGTCATTCCTTCAACACCTCCAGGGATGGGGACTCCAGCACATCCCTGGGCAGCCTCTCCAAGGTCTGACCACCCTTTTGGTGAAGAAATTCCTCCTCATATCTAACCTGACCCTCCCCTGGCACAGCTTGAGGCCAGTTCCTCTTGTCCTGTCACTTGTTCCCTGGGAGCAGAGCCCGACCCCCATCCGGCTCCCCCCTTCCTGTCAGGGAGTTGTAGAGAGCAGTAAGGTTCCCCCTGAGCCTCCTTTTCTCCAGACTGAGCCCCCGAGTTCCCTCAGCTGCTCCTCATATGAGTTCCCCTCCAGACCCTTCCCCAGCCCCGTTCCCTTCACTGGACATGCTCCAGCCCCTCAATGTCCGTCATGTATTGAGGGCTCAGCCCTGGACACAGGATTTGGGGCTTGGCCTCCCCAGTGCCCAGCACAGGGGGACAGTCCCTGCCCTGGTCCTGCTGGCCACACTAGTGCTGGTCCAGGCCAGGTGCCCTTGGCCTCCCTGCCCACCTGGGCACCCCTGGGCTCGTGTCCAGCCCTATCACAGTGCCCCCAGGGCCTTTCCCACCGGGCACTTTCCAAGCCCCTCTGCCCAGCCTGGAGCTGCAGGGGGTGTTGTGACCTAAGGGCAGGACCTGGCTGTTGGCACTGTTGAATCTCAAAGACATTAAACTGATCCCTGGGGACACCACTGTAATTGGTCACCAGCTGAATGTAACCCCATCCGCCACCACCCCCTGGATCCGTCCATCCTGACGGTTTTAAACTCCATGAAGAGTGGACTTTATCTTGTGGATTTAGAGGACAGGAAAGGTGACAGTGGGAGAAGAGCAAGTTGCATCACAGGGCTGCTCTGACAGCAGGTTGAGATTCCACTGTTCCCTTCCCTTTTCTCATTACATTACATGATCATAGCAATCCTCTCTGGCTTGAAAATTGATGGCAGATGTACTCCCCAGATAATGACTCTCATAAAAAACTGTATGAAATCTCCTGTTGAATTTGAAGGCAGGAGTGCTGTTCCAATTTAAAGGTTACAGGATGATGCAAAACAAACCCAAAACCTAAGGAAAGGTGAACCTTTTCCACTCAGCCTCAGGCACTTGGATTATTATAGAGCTGACTTTGCCAGCACCACAGTATATGCTTTTGGATGACTGAAAGGAAGCTGTTGATGGACAAGGACATGCAGGAGTGCTCACCATGTGTTAAGTGGACAGAGCTGCAGAGGGCTGAGAACTGTCACTATGATTTGTCACCAAGCTCCTGCTCATGGCAAAGCACTTAAAATTTCTCCAAAAGAAAATGAAACAATCCTTTTTTCAAACTGGAAATAATCTATCATCACTGTAAAATTTTTAAATTGTTATTATTATGACTGTTAATCTTGGTGGGATGCATTAAAATGAAAAAACTACAGTACTGTAATACTGTCAACTCTTTTTCTGTACTAAATACAATATCATCTTATAGACAGACCTATAGCCTGAAGATTTTGCAGCAGGTGTTCTTCTGCTTCTTTTACATGGACTCTTTACTCCTCTTAGGTGTGGAGAATGACTGCATGGACCAAAGCCCTGCTCTGACTTTATGCTTCACACCATGGTGGACCTGCCTCTTTTCCCTGGTGCAGCAGCAGCAGCAGATACTTTTGTTGTGGGATTTGACAAGTCCCATGGTCACACAGCTGTTTGAAGACAAACATTCTTGTTAAAAACCAAAAACACAGGCATGGCCCAGGCTCATATTCAGCAAGAGAGCACAGACTAAGCAGAGCCTTCATGTCTCAACACATGTGGTTTTAAAGAGACACAGTTTCTTTTCTTGTGGTTACCATGGCTGAAGTTATCCCGAATTTGGTATTGTGGCCCACGGCTGGGGCTGCTGAGGACCACAGCAAAGCAGGTTCAGGGAAGAATGTGGGCTGACATGGGAAGGGTGTGAGCTATTACAAAGATCCAGGGTTTTGTGACCGAAATTCTGTTTAGTGCCACTAGAGGATACCCAAACTGTTGCCAGCTTGTAAGAAACAGCTCCTTAATCTCAGCTTCCTTGGAGATAATTGCTGAGAGAAGGAAATTATTTGGGGGGAATAGAGGGAATAGATATTTAGGTATACCTGAAATATTTCTTTTAGGTTACAGTGGGAGTTCATGAAATAGAATCACATGCACACAAATTGAAGCAGTGAGCTCTCTGATCTGAAAGCTGCAGTTTTCTCTGTGTCAGAAAGTGGATGGTTCCTGTGAGGTGGACCCAAAGTCTCACTGATGGAGCAGCCACATCCCATTGTGAGAGGTTGGAAAAGCTAAGGTAGTTCAGGAGAGAGCAGAACATATATAGAAGCTTCGAGAAGGGGCTGGTAGGACTTCTCTCCATTTTGTTCTGGCTGGTGAGATGGGATCTGGCGCAAGCCAGATAAGTGATCTTGATTCCAGTTTAAGATTTTTGGAGAGTCAAAGGGAGCAGAACAAACCCAGAAAATTCACTGAAGATCTCACTTCTGAGATGTGCTGGGGATGTCTGATAGCAATGATGGCCTTATGTGGTCATCCATGTATGGTTTAACTCCTCCGGAAAAAGCAAACCATTTCAGACAGGGAAGAGTCCAATGAAGTGATGAACTTCTCAAGAAACTAACGAGAAATCACTGCTGTTTTACTCCAAAAGTCATGCCAAGCAGAGCTCAAAGCGTTTTCTTACCTTGGCCAATCTAGGCTACACCAAATACACCAACAGGGCTGCTGCTGAATCTGACAGTCTCACCACAAATCCTTGTGGAGGATGCAGGAAACAAAGTCCTGTCTGACCTCTGGTAACATTCCCTGCTGGGCAGTGTCTCAGTTCTTCCAGGAGGACTGTGATGAGGATGGTTATTCTGTTACTTCTGATCTGCATCTTTTGGGGATGGTTAAGCTGACAAAGGTGCTTAATCTGACAATTAGAGCAACACAAATTTCTTTACTACTAATCAAAGAATTCTTTTAAGGGCACATGAAGCTACTCCTCTTAAGGCCTGTGGCAGAGCTCTGTCTTGGTAACATCAGTCTCCAGAGGTCTCATCCAACACATGCAGGACTCATGTCCAGGAGTCATTCTGGGGCTGTCTTTTTGGTCTGTGCCTTTCCTTCAAAGACTGCAGTAGTGTGGATGGGATACGTGCCAGAAAAAATGTCTCCTAACAATTCCCTCTAGAGACTGGACATAACTTCTTCCTCAGGGGCTGGTCAGGAACAGAGCAAGAGGATTCCATGCCAAAATTAGGGAGAAATTCTTCCCTGTAAGGGTGGTGAGGCCCTGGCACAGGTTGGGCAGAGAAGCTGTGGCTGCCCCATCCCTGGAAGTGTCCAAGGCTAGGTTGGATGGGGCTCTGAGCAACCTGTGCTAGTGGAAGGTATCCCTGCCCATGGCAGGGGATTGGAATGGAATGATCTTTAAGGTCCCTCTCAACCCAGGCCATTCTATGATTCTGTGATTACAAATTAACATGCCCTTCCTTCCTAACCAAGATCAGGCAGACACTCCCTTTTCCTCAGTCCTGCAGACACGGATTTCCTGATTGTCAGTTTCTCAGTGTTGTTGTACCTGCCCACCTGAATATCATCTGTATGCAGCTGGAATGAGGACTTGTTCCTGCTCTTCCAAGGGCTGTTTATCAGTGTTGAATAATGTAGCTAGAAGTCTCTAGAGCTCGTGCACTGCAAGTCATTAAACTGGATTGACTGGCTCCATGCATGGTGAACAAGTTGTTCTTTTAAACAAGTGATTTATTGTCTTAGGCTGTAGTAAATTCTGCTGTATAAAACCAGAGTAACTCTAGTTTGAAGTGAGATTGTTTTAAGGTATTTGACAATGCTTTAATTGGTCTGTTGGTTAAATTATGGTCATTTCTCCTCACTGCCATCTCAATCTCAAAGCAGGATATAACACATCTGAACATTATTTTTCTTGTAGTGGTTTTTCACCTACAGGAAGTTTCTTCAGCTGTGCCTTTGTAATCTTCAAAATTTCTTTCATACTTTCCTCTTTTTTCTCACCTGTTTGATCTTCTCCTTTTGTCTTATAAACCATGTCAAATGCTTCCTTGAGTTCTTCCAAGTGCAGACAACCTTTTCATTCTGCTGATGGCCTGTGGCAGAGTGAAAGTTAATTTTTTTCCCTTTTGTGGTAAGTTAGCTCTCCCAGAATTAAAGTGATAACTGTAATGTCATTTGTGAATATGGCTCTTGGGGGGAAAAAAATCCTTACTTTTGCTCACTCTTATCTGAGGACTGAGATATCTGTGCTGGGGTTGAAGCAAAGGATGGACTAGTGGCTCTTCTTACTCACCTTGTTATGGCTTGGGATTTCATCTGCAAAAAGCGATACCAGGCTTCGTAAGTCAGCCAAGTCAACTTCCTATAGGTTTTTCCTTTGTTTTCCATTGTTTCCCTTTGGTTACATGCTGGAAGTATAGCAAGGTTTCTGGGAAATACTTCAGCTGACAGGTTTTATGCTGGTTTGTTTTTTTTTTCTTTTTCATCTTTGCATTCAACTTGATTTAGAAGACTCAAGAGAGAAAGTCTAACATGGGCTGAAAGGTTGATCCTCTCCCTGATGTCTAAAAGTTCCAGCCCATTGTATTTGCTGGGAATATCATACTCATGTCTGGAAGCTCTGCAGTATGGAGCACTCCTTCACTGTTGGCACCTATTAAAGGGCAGGGAAAGAGGGGAGTGGAGCTCTGTGGGGAAGTACAGGTGGCTGTGGGGAAGGATCACTCTGCTGCAGGGTGAAAACTGGGGAAATGCTTAGCTGGTTTGCAATTGAAAAGTTTGGGATATTTTTGTTGACGTGAAGTTACATTGGAGGCAATAAGTGTCAAGAGAACAGGCAGATAAATGGCACTCAGTGTGCCCAGGAGGTGAATTACCCTGTCCTTGCCCTCAGGCTGCAGAGTTAGGTAGTAGAGATGAAGAAAAGAACTGGTGTTTTCCCTCAGAGTATTTGCTCCATGCTCGGTGGAGTTTCCTGTTCCTCTGTGGTGTTTCTCCCAGGAGCAATGAAATCTGGGGCAGGGTTGTGGTTTGTGGAGCCCTGCAGAGGACCAGCCTGTGAGGGAGGACTCTGCCATGACATTCTTCAGCTGGAGAAACCCAGAGCAGCCTGGATCTGCTGCTCAGTGTACCTGATGATCACGGGAGGTCGGGAGACTGCACGTCCCTTCCCTTGATTTCCTTGCAGTTCTGGGCAAAAACATCAAAACCAAGGTAGTCAAAGTCAAAGGTATGAAACCCTAGATGAGCATAGCTGATTTCTTTTGCAACAGACAGAATTTGGCAAGGAGGGTCACAGGAATAGGAGAATCCCATAGAGAAAGTGCTGTTGCACCTTCAGGAGCCACCATTAGGAGACCCTGAGACCGGGAATGACAAACACATAGCAAAAGCTGAGCCCTCTTCTTGGTAAATATCAGAAAGGACAAGCACATTCAGGTAACTGCTCAAGTAAACAAAACAACCACAGTGAGCAGTTGTTCATAAGGCAGCTTCCAAAACACAGGCATAACCCTATTTGGTTGAATTTTGTGGCTGCCTTAAAGGAAGATAATTCCCTGGATGTTCACAGCTATTCTCTTGGATGACAGAGTGGCATTTTGGGAATGTCTGACCAGTGGTTGCACCGTGACTCACCTTTCTTTTGCACTTCTACCAAAAACTCAGGGTAGTTCCCTCCTCTTCTCCAACTCTCCAAGTGAGAGCTGGATCAGGTTGATTCCAACACATGACTGAAGCCATTTTAAATAGCTCTCCTTTTCCACTGATGTCTTCCCAACTAGTGATGAGGATGAAATCTTGGACAATTTGAGGGCCAATCACAGATTTGACAGATGTGCCAGAGTTTTAACCCATGGGATGTCACAGTCTGCACATCTGTCTGTGCTGGATGCCCTCTGACCTAGAATATCCCAATGACTTCAGCTCTTAAGCCCTTCCCATACTGTTGGTTGGCCAGTGCCAAGGTAAAGTAGGTCAGGTAGCTTGGAGACCATCTCTGGTTAGCCTCCAGCAAGGTTACTGCTGTGGTTTTGGCCACTGGAGGGCTCCAGTTTTACTTCATAGCTATGACAGAATGATACCAAAAATGACCAATGTATTGGGCCAAATGGAGGATCTAAAATCCTGCAGAAGCCTCCTGCCTTATCCTAATACTTGGGCATGAAAATTGAAAATGGGATGTCCAGCTTCCTGCATCACTAATAATCAAGAATCTGGGACACTTGCTTGAAATTATTTGGGTTATTACAATGATTTTCTCAGCCTCCTGAGGTCTGTCTCTGCGCCAGTGCAGCAAGGATGTGCTCACAAAATCTGTTCTTGTGCAAAGGAGCTTTGGCACTGGAGAACAGAGGCAGGTGTGTGTGTGGAGGGAGAGGACCACAGGAGAAGCAAAGATACATCCACACCACTTCTGTGAGATGCTTTTATCAAGAGTTGATCAGGGGTAGGAAGGGAGGGAATCCCCAAATTGCACCTACTTGAATTGGTTAATATTCTGCCTCTTTCCCTCTTCTCATTCAGAGATTGATGCAGCACAGGAGGAAAACAGAGAGGGAGCTTTTATTCATCACAGAACACTGCAATGCATTCATTGTGTGTCCTTGAAGGAACCCCTCATTTTGCAGCTGACCCTGAGCTTTAGCATCAGGAAAGCTTTTTTATTTAATTATTTTGATTATTTTTTTTCCTCCCTCAGCTCTAGTCCTATTTTTAGAGCCTGCTGTTTTCTCAGGGGCTTCACAGTCTATTTTTAAAGAGACTTTGCAGGCTGCCAAACCATTGTTATTTTCCCTAGGGTGATGTCAACATGGTGCCCATAGTAAATGTGTCCAGCATTTACAATAGGTAATGTTTTAAAACAGAAAAACATTAACGTTGAAGGTGAAAAATGCTTTTGCAAGCATGGCCTCACTATGAAGTGTTTTATTTCCACAAAGCATCCTTTTGCTTGCCTCATGACTTTCCCCTTTTCTGAAACACCGTTGGTCTGACCGTCAAATTGCTCACTGCTGCATGAACCTGATCTAAACATTATTAGATCATCCAGAGTGGCTGTAAATCAGGTTTGGTCCAAGTCTTGCAGAATGTTTAATGTTTTTATAAAGCTCTTTTTCTTGCCTTTAATGCTGGGAGTGAGCTAAATAGCGCAGCTGTGAAAGCAACATAGGGAAGAGTTTGAAGGGCTTAAAATATGAACAGTAGCAAATATTAGTACTAATCATCATGGTATCCTCAGTTTCAGTGGCATTTCTCAGATGAATCTTGGATAAACACAGCTTCTTTTTACCTGTGGGGAGAAAAGAGAAAAAAAATGAAAAGAAAAGGAAAAAAGTCAGGAACAGTTATGTAAAGATGTGGGAGCAGATGTACTGCTGGTGTAAGCTGGCACTGCTCCACAGATGTCACTCAAACTAGTTGATGTGGGGGAACATTTGTCTTCAAGGGAGGCAAATCTCAGATGTACCACTGAGCTGTGGTGGCTTCACAGAATCACAGAATGGCCTGGGTTGGAAGGGACCTTAACGATCACCTCGTTCCACCACCCCCCCCCCGCCATGGGCAGGGACACCTTTCACTAGCCCAGGTTGCACAGAGCCCCATCCAACCTGGCCTTGGACACTTTCAGGGATGGGGCAGCTACAGCTTCTCTGGGCATCCTGTGTCAGGGCCTGCCCACCCTTACAGAGGATGACAAGCTATCACACATCAGTTTAACACAATATTTGCCTATGTCATGCTCTGATCCCCTCACAGCTCTCAGTGATGATGTCTGCATTAAATCTCTTTCATGGATTCCTAAGCCAATGTCTCTTCTGTACTTCCTGCTGCAGGCAACATCATCCAAGAGGACAATTCCAACCCTCAACCCATCTGCAATTGTTCCTTGGGCTGTAATAGCGACACTTTGCCTTTGCACACTGACTTTACAGGCCATGGACACATGTAAAGCCCTTCCCCCCTCAGCTTCTTGTGTAACTGCCATGGGAAGATGGTGGAAAAGTCTCCATGGGAGATGGGGAGCAGCCATTCTTTGCAAGGACATTTAGAAACCTAAATTTCTTTGTTTCAGTAAAATTTCAGATCACAAATACTTTTGCACATTTTCACTCTTGAGTGCTGGGCAAGGAAATAATGCACAGTGCACAGGAATGGCTCTGTTATTTGTGCCATTCTTGCTCCAAGTCCTTTCCCTGGACCATGAAACCTCCAGAAGCTTGACAGGTTGGTGGTATTCATTTCAATGTAAACCTCCAAGAAATTTCTCTTCCATGAGTTTGACCAGCTGCCGGCTGAACCCTTGTAAACAATTACAATCCATAATGTCCTGCAGCAAGGAGTCCCATAGCTCAGCTCTCCCATGTGCAGTCACCTGCTGTTACATGAACTTGCCCCTTTGTTTGTTGCCTCCTCACTCATAACTTGACTTAACTGGATTGCTCGAGGCTCTAAATTTCCTGGCATTCAGTTTCAGTTCACAAAAGGCCCATCTCAATTTTACCAGGAGACCTCTGAACTTTTGTGAACCTAACCCAAGACTTGCACTGCTAACCAAACCAGAGGAGTTCTGCCCAGGTTTGCATTTCGTTGCACATGCCTTACACTCTTGTTATGTAAAATCCCACTGGACAAGAATAAGCATTTGGAAGCCCCCAAGAAAACTGCCTGACTTCAAGTTATTTTGGCACCAGCCTGCAGATTCTGAGAAGCCACCAGTTCTGGTTCATGCTTTTGGCAGCTGATCTGGTTGGCTGCCTTTGAAGGTACAACTGCCACAGCAAATGGCTGTGAGGTTAGCAGGGAATTTATTCAGAGCTATGCATAAATGAGGCTGCCTGTGCTCAGAGGGAATGGCAATGAGGAGCACACTCACATACCCACCCACAGCTGCACACGCACGTCCCAGTGCTCCATGGTGACCGAAGAGTGGAGGAGACAGCCTGTCTGTCACACACCAACTCCCCTGTGCTGCTTTACCCCACAGTCTGTGCCAGCTCAGCAGGGCTCTGGGCTCTGGCAGCACCAGAGAACAGAAGAGGTGTTCCATGAGTAGGTGAACCTGCCCTGTTCATAGGGAAATAGGGCTGGAATAGTGCAGAGCCTCCATCCCAGGCATATCCCTTTAGATGTCCTTCATGGCCTGTGCCCAGCCAGCAGTGTTGGGTCACTGCTGTAGCTGTACCTCCACTGCAAACTAGGAGTCAGCACTTTGCAGCATGGCTTTTCCAAAAGAGTGGTTGTAGGAATCTGAAAATCTGGTGGGAGTAAAAGGGCTGGGACAGGAGGGATAGAAATCACAGAATCGTAGAAAGGCCTGGGTTGGAAGGGACCTTAAAGATCCCATTCCAACCCTGCCATGGGCAGTGACACCTTCCACCAGCCTACGTTGCTCAGAGCCCCATCCAACCTGGCCTTGGATGCTCCCAGGGATCCAGGGGCAGCCACAGCTTCTCTGCCCAACCTGTGCCAGGGTCTACCCACCCTCACAGGGAACAATTTCTTCCCAATATCGAATCTCACCCTGCTCTCTGTCACTGTGAAGCCATTTCCCCTTGTCCTGTCACTCCAGGCCCTTGGAAATAGTCTCTCTCCACCTTCCCTGGGGGCTCCCTTCAGGCACTGAAAGGCCACAATGAGGTCCCCCCAAAGCCTTCTCTTCTCCAGGCTGAACAATCCCAGCTCTGCCAGCCTTTCCTCCCAGCAGAGCTGCTCCATCCCTCTGATCCCCTTGGTGTCCCTGCTCTGGCCTCGCTCCCACAGCTCCCTGTCCTTGCTGTGCTGGGACCCCAGGGCTGGGGGCAGCTCTGCGGGGGGGTCTGCCCAGAGCAGAGGGGCAGAATCCCCCCCTGCCCTGCTGCTCACGCTGCTTTGGGTGCACATAGCGGGTTTCTGATACCAGCACACATCGCCGGGGCAGGTCCAACCTCTCACACACCAGCAAAAAGTCCTCAGCAATAATTTACTCTGTTTTCCTGAGAAATAACACTGTTAAATGCTGGTGTTACAGTGAAGATGGCTGAACAGAAGGCAAGCTGTAAACCCTCAAGAAGTTTCCTCTTCAGTGCCTGTTTGTAAGAGTTCAGCATCTCCATTGTGTGCTGGGCAGATGTGAAGGACCCTTGGTAAGAGCCTGTGGCTACTGAGCAAAGATACCAGCAGGTAATGGGCTTTGAGCTGCCAGTTCCTTGACTTCTCTCCCTGCCCCTGGAATAACTGCATTATTTTTTATCTTGAACCATTCCTGCTGCACAGGAAAACCTCCCCAGTGGCACCACCTGTGAGTCATGCCAGCATATTTGTGTGCAGGGATTTTCAGGAGCAAAGCTATTGGAGTTCAATCAGTATCAAGCAGCACTTGCTAAGTGAGGTAGTGGTAGTAGTGGGCTGTTTAGATAAGGCAAGGGGAGATGTGGTTTGATATCAGTAAATACTTGGCACCTTGCAGTGTTGGCCCAGGCTGTTTCTGTCACTGGATTTTCTGCAAGCTAAATTCCTTTCTGCAGACTTGGAAGGCATATCAGTGTTATCTGATGGGAGGCAGAGTTAGATAAGAGAATCACAGAATCTCCTGAGCTGGAAGGGACTCATCAGGATCATCCAGTCCAGCTCCTGGTCCTGCACAGGACACCCCAGCAATCCCACTCTGTGCCTGAGAGCATTGTCCAAATGCTTTTGAGCTCTGGCAGGTTTGGGGCTACGATCACTGCCCTGGGGAGCCTGTTCAGTGCCTGACCATCCTCTGTGGGTAGAACCTTTTCTTATCAGGCATCCTAAAACTTTCCCTGACTGAGCTTCATGCTGTTCCTGAAGTACAGCAGAGAAGCCTTCCATTCAGTCTCTAACCAAGCTCCTTGTTCCGATCTGTGTGCAAACAATCTCTGCTTGTCAGCTGTGGTTTCTGGGTTGCTGCTCTGCAGAGCCCTTGCTGGTGTTTATGGGGAATTAGTTACCTTCAAGGTAATGGGTTGCCTCTTTGCTTCCAGCTGCTGTAGAGCACAGAAAGAAGCTAAAAATACCTTTCAGCCAGCACCTGATGTCGCTTCTCCATGTGAGGGGTTTGTGCAGCTGCCACAGAGATCTTAAGCAATTGCACAGGGGAGGGGATAAAATCCTTATTTTTGTGAATAGAGGGGGAGGTGCCCAAGAGAAAAATCCCTCTATGAAAAGTGTGTGGAGCCCTGTGCTTTGATGCATTGGGTTGAAAAAGCTAAATATTCACAGATTTAGACCAGCCAATCACATATGAATACTATTTTTGGAAAGCACAGTGCAGAATTATGGCACATGCATCACATAGGAATTGGGAAAGTGCAAGCTATTTTTGGAGCCTGTTTGCATTCGTGCTGAGTCAAGGTTTGCACACAGAGCTGGCCTGTATCTAACATCTCTTAAATCTGCTTTAGCAAGGTTATTAGCTTTCAAGCAATCTCTGAGACCCACAAAATCCTTTCTCCCTCTGATTTTACTCTCACCTCAGCATTGCAGGGAGATTAATTAGAAAAGCCAAAATATTAATTGTGAAAGGGAGCATAAAGAAAAGGGGAAGCAATTTAGAGTTGAAGGGGGATAGGTACTGAAAAAGTAATAGCTAGGTAAGCTCAGAAACACCAGAAAAGCATAAAAATTATGGAAAGGCTTGTAAAGAAGGTGGCAAATTTACCTTTATACTATCTTTGCTAAAGTAAGCCTATATACAGGGAGCAACCCCAAGAGAAAACAGGAATTAGAGAAAGAAACTGGAGGGAGCAACACTGCATGAATTACACCCAAGCCTGGATTTGGGGGAATGGAAGAAAAGCCCCTGGGTTGCATGCCAAAGGGATGCCAGCTAAAGATAAAACTAGACTGTCTGGCTGGTGGTGGTCTCAGTGGATGGACACTGTTCCCAGAGGACACAACATTTTGCAGGCTGCCTTCCAGAGCAGTGCTGGCTGCCCTGACAAATGATGGAAAGTAAAACAGAGTTTCCTATATGGCCAGAGGTGTTGCTTAGCAAGGGATCCTTCTTTATCAACTATTTCCAGGAGGAAAGGCCTCAAATACAGGAGATAATTCAACTGCTGCAGACTGCTGTGGTCATTAGTGGGGGACTTGAAATTCAATAAGACCAAGTGCAGGGTCCTGCCCTTGGGTCACAACACCCCCTGCAGCTCCAGGCTGGGCAGAGGGGCTTGGAAAGTGCCCGGTGGGAAAGGCCCTGGGGGCACTGTGATAGGGCTGGACACGAGCCCAGGGGTGCCCAGGTGGGCAGGGAGGCCAAGGGCACCTGGCCTGGACCAGCACTAGTGTGGCCAGCAGGACCAGGGCAGGGACTGTCCCCCTGTGCTGGGCACTGGGGAGGCCAAACCTCAAATCCTGTGTCCAGGGCTGGGCCCTCAATACATGATGGACATTGAGGAGCTGGAGCATGTCCAGTGAAGGGAATGGGACTGGGGAAGGGTCTGGAGGAAGGGAATGGGGCTGGGAAGGGGTCTGGAGGGGAACTCATACGAGGAGCAGCTGAGGGAGCTGGGGGGGCTCAGCCTGGAGAAAAAGAGGCTCAGGGGGAACCTTATTGCTCTCTACAACTCCCTGACGGGAGTTGGGGGGGAACCAGATGGGGGTCGGGCTCTTCTCCCAGGGAACAAGTGGCACAGTGGGAGGGCATAGTCTTAAGCTTTGCCAAGAGAGGTTGGACATGAGGAGGAAATTCTTCACTGAAGGGGTGACTAGACATTGGAATGGTCTCCTCCAGTGGGGAGGTGGTGGAGTCACCATCACTGGAGGTGTTTAAGGAAAAACTTAGCACTCAGTGCTATGGTCTAGTTGACATGGTGGGGATTGGTCACAGTTGGACTGAGTGATCTCAGAAGTCTTTTCCCGCCTAATTGATTCTGTGATTCATGTCTTCTCCTGTGCCACAGTTTGCCTTCTGCTCATGGGAAGCACCAGCCCAGCGTGCTAAGTGGGTGGGAATGGGGCTGATGGAGAAGGTTTGTCCACCCAGATGTAGCACTGGAGAACCTTCTTGGTCCTGTGTGCATGGAAATGGGGTTGCAGACATGCAGAACACAGGGCTAGCATACCAGCAGGCCCACCAAACAGACAGGGGAACTGGAACATGGCTGGCAATAGACCATGCTAGGACTAATCTGTAAGAGCAGTTAGTCATAGCCTGCAAAGTGCAGGTTGTGTTTCACCACCACCAAGAGCTGGCTGAAGTATGACACAGGGAGGCTGAGTGAAGCTGGGTCTGCATCGGGCAGCCCTCCTGCCTTCCAGCAAGGACAACACTCAGGGGAGCAGAAGGTGAGCTGGAATATGGCACAGCCTGAGCTGGACTCTTTCTCTTTACATGCCCATTCCTACTTTCCAGTAAGTCTCCTGAGCTGGAGGTTAGCTGTGATATGAAACCACAAAAAAGCTCTACAGAGAGCTGGGGAAGTGCACATGATATTCTTGCAGCTTGCTGGAGTCATTCCCACAGTTTAGGGAAAAACAGGAAGGCGTGTTTGGAAGGACCAAGATGGATTTCTGTTCAAATGAAAACCTGAAGGTGAGTGGATCCAGACAGTATTCACAGCTCTAGGACAAAGGGAAGGTGTTTTTAAACTGCACAAGTTGAGAAGCACAGCAAGAGCAATCTGAGAACTGGCTTGGTGCTGGAGGTCTAGAGCAGAAACATTCTGTATTCTTCACACCAAGAGCAGTCCTGCAGAGTTTGTAATGATGTTTCAAAGCCTTTGTCCTGGTGAGGTTGGCTGTAGAGATGGACCCCAGGTAGAAAAGCAGGGACTGAAAAGGAAAAGGGAGCAGCAGGACATGGATACAGCATCCCTTGTATGCTGATAATACCATGTAATGAATACAGTGAAGAGGTGGGATTCATGCTGCTCTCTGTAGGAGGGCACTGTTGACTCAATTTATTATTTCAATTGCCAGAGACATAGACGCCAACATAAGAACATGCCTATAAAGAGGGTAAGACACAGCATGAACATGCCTGGCACACTGCAGCCTATGTTTTCCCTCCTGGTGTCTTCCATCCTGCTGGAACTAGACCTGTGTGGTCCCTTCTGGGCCCTTACCTGCCTAGGTACATGTGGTTAGGCAGAACTTGTTAAAATGACAGCTATTGTGGTTTTTCTCTTGTAATCAGAGAAAATAATGAGTGAAATCCACTCCATCAAAGAAAAAAAATGTATTTGAAATACATGTGGGATCTCAAGCCCTGGTCTTGAAGCTGAGGTGGAGTTTAAAAGCAGAATAGCTTAAAACAAGAATAAAAATGCACATGTTGATGTCATTTCCTAGTTTAGAAAGTGAATACCAGATGAACAAACACCAAGATAACAATACCCACAAACCAAAACAAATCCAAATTGCCCTCCAGTTTTCAGTGTATGCAAAAAAAAGCTTGAGCACATACCCAAAACCTGTGGAAATGCTGAGGAAAATCATGCAGGTCTTCATTTTAAGCAGTTCTACTAGAAAACCTTTTTATTTTTTTTCATTTTGACACAATTTTGTTCTTCATATAACCAGACAGAGAACAGAAAGCAGCATTTTCCCAGATCATAGTTTGGAGAGGTTTTCAATTAAAACCACTTGAGTTCATAACCTTCCTTTCTGCAAGAACAGATCCTCACCCTGAGAGCTGATGTTGGGTCCAAACATGACCTGGATCTGCTGGAAAACTGAGTGGTCATTTCATTTAATACTCGGCTCCTGTCCAGGAACTTTGATGAACCCAACCTGAGCTTCATGCCTGTAATCAAGCACAAGCACAGATCAGTTGTGCCTGGGTTTTAGTTTCACGTAAGGAAGTGCCCACCTTTCCTACCTGTCTTCACCTTGACAAGGCAGTGGCATGTCTGGATATCTCCTTGCATATTATCATTAGCTTTTCAGGTTATATAACCACCCTCCTTGCCCTGAAACTGGTAAGCCACCCATTTGTGCTTCATCCTCATCAAATCAGCTTATTCCAGTTAGTGTTCCCTGCAGCTGACACGGCCACAGAAGCACAGAATATTGTTGGAAGGGACGCACAAGGGTCATCAAAGTCCAACTCCTGGCCCTGCACAGGACATCCCAACAGCCCCACTATGTGCCTGAGAGTGTTGTTCAAACACTCCCTGAGCTCTGCCAGCCTTGATGCTGTGCCCACTGCCCTGGGGAGCCTGTTCAGTGCCTGACCAACCTCTGGGGGAAGAACGTTTTCCCAATATCCAACCTAACCGTGCTCTGACACAACTCCAGGCATTCCCTTTAGTCCTGTCACTGGCCCCCAGGGAGCAGAGATCAGTGCCTGCCCCTCTGCTTCCCCTCCTGAGGAAGCAGGAGACTGCAACCAAGTCTTCCCAACCTCTCATTCCCCAGTCTATCTGTACACATCCAGGCTGGCTCTGTGCAGGGAATGACTCCTCACCCAGATGGTAGCAAGCCTGAGAAGGACTCCTTTCAGAGCTGTGTACAAATGATGCCATCTTCCCTTGGATGGATTAGAGTCAACAGCACCATAACTGCAAACCCACACACCCACCTCCGCAAAGCAGCATTCCAGCACCCTGTGGGAAACAGAATGCCTGCCTGACCCACACACTCTTGCCATGCCAACAAACCTTACCAGCCGTAAACAGAATCAGAGATAATACATTATCAGCTTAATTCACACAGCATTCCTTGTTTGTAGCAGCAGAGTGGCCATTTTCCACCGGAGAAACTGGGAAATCAGAATGCTGTTTAGAGGTCAGTCCTGCATCCAGGAACAGTGGCTGCACTGTGTACAGAAGTGATGATCTTGTTACCTCAGTGTTAATTCCATATTGTTTTGCAAGAATCATCTGGAAAAGATGGTTGTGTTTGCATCCTCTCTGCTCTTAGATTGTCTGAACTGTCTGAAGAAATGTACCACAATCTCAGGGGATTATATGGTGCTCACAAAGAGGTGGCTATCAATAAATTGCTACTTAAAACCCTAATTATGTTAGCTTGCATAGGTCAGGTAAATTAATAGCACAGTCTATTATGTTTTGGGGTATCTGAATGTCTCAGACTCTTGCTGCTCTGGGAGAAATAGTCTCATCAAAACCTTTAAAATGGACTTCTTTGGATATTTTGATTTGAATGTACTGCTCCTTTGAACTGGCTGACCACTAGACTTTTTTTTAATTTATGATAGATTAATTTACAAGATCTAAAACCAGACCTTAACTAATAGCTTCCAAAAGCAATGGGTCTTTTTAGTATAGGATTTTTGGTTTCAAAGCAAACACCACTCTTATGTCAGTGGTAAATGTGTCCCCACTGGGCCCCTGTCTCTCGAGAGGACAGAGTAAAACCCTCTGGTCCTTGACACAACCAACTCTTCTGGAGCAATACAGTTTTTAATAAATAAGCAGTTAGCTTCCTAGGGTATTGCAGACATGCCTGGGGACATATAGGCATGGCATATGGCACTCTCCACCAGCAGTAGCTGAAAGCCAGAGCAGGGGCATCCTCATCAGTCTCAGTTGGCATCAGATGTCTACGATTAAGCAACTGAACTGAGCCACAGAGATTCCATTGATATCCAAGGGAGTCAAAAGAGAGCCTCTGCTTGTCTGAAGCAGGTGTTGGCTGGTTGTGATGCAGCCCAGCTCCAGGAGCCTGCACTGCCTGGATTTCCTCTGGCTGCAAACCCGAGTTAAACAACCAGCCTGCCATACAGACACTGTCACAGGCAACCTCATCATCTTCAGCTCAACCTCCTCCCAGCTGAGACGGCCAATGAGACTGGGTAAATACAGGCATGCCCATGTTTTCACTGGTAAGAGATGGAAGAATAAAAAGAATAAGCTACATAGGCAGTCTAAGGAAGATGTTTTAGAACATCATTGCTGGGCATCCCAAGCAGGCTGAAGATACTGGTTGGTACTTTGGTCAGATGTGCACCTGGAATTCCATGTGTATAATAAAGCCAGCCATAACAGGCCTCTTTTGGGCTAAAAGGTACTCTGCATTGTGAATGGCTGTTGGCTGAATATGTGAACAATCAACAATACATCAACAATAACTAAGTTTGTTTAACTTCTGAGAAGAGTCACAACTCTGTGATTCTGATCTTAATATTCAGAGTGGAAGTAGTTCCACTGAAGCTGATGAAAATCCAGTACTATTTGAACCTTTCCCTTGCCTCCTGTTGGGTGGCAGGAATGGTGACCACTTCCCCTGTGTGACACCTGTGTCTGCAGGTGGGCCATTAAATACCTCTGTGGTTAAGGGCAACAAAGTTGTTGTATGGACATGGATCCAGCAAAGGCTGCTTGGAGCACATAAGGAGCATTGTTGACTTCAGTAGGACTATGAGCATGTTTAAACAACTGCTTGAGAGCCCAGTTGGATGAAGCTTTATATATCTAATACAGGGCCCTGAAGGTCGAGGCTAGTCTCTGAACATAACTTTATTTGGTTTAAGCCATCCATCACGTTGAAATAATGCTGTTGTTGGGTAGGAGACATGACTATTTTTATGGCTATGTGTAATATTTTCCACTGTCGCCCAAAAGCCTTTCTGAATGATAAATGTGTAGATTTCCTGCTTCCCAGGGTCTGAAGGAGCAGAGGAGGCTGGGGAATACTGTGCCTCTTCCCTGTTTATACAAGCAGTGCTGATGGAATGGTGGAAGCGACTGGGTTGTAAATTGGCAGTGATCAGCCTGCAGATGCCCTTTGGCAAGTGGCACACCAGCAGGCTGATGCAGAACAGGAACTTCTTGTTTATACAGCTCACCATCTGCATGGAGCTGGCACCATCTTCCCCTCTGTGCGTACAAACGGGAATGCTGCCTCCATGAGCAGTGCACCCACTTAACTCGTTGTGGCTTTCTGAGATACCAAAGTCTTCTCACTATTCTGATATCTTCTTTCTCTTCCCTGAAAGAGCTACTGTAATCTGGACCTTCATGGCATGGTAGTAACCACACAGTGCTAGAAAAAGGAAGGGAATTAAGCAATAAATGGAATTGGAGGATTCATTCTATGTGGTAACCTGCTGAAGATTTGTTGTGAAAAGTTTCATAGAATCATTGAATATCCTAAACTGAAAGGGACCCACAAAGATCATCAAAGTTCAATTCCTGACCCTACATGGGACATCCCATCAGTCCCACCATGTGGCCTGAGAACATTATCCAAACTCTTCTTGAGCTCTATCAGATTTGGTGCTGTGACCGCTGCCCTGGGAAGCCTGTTCAGTGCCCAGCCACCCTCTGGGGGAATGACCTTTTCCCAATATCCAGCCTAATTCTCCACTGACACAGCTTCATGTCATTCCCTGGTTGGCCCTCCTGGCTCCAGGGCACTGCTGACTCATGTCCAACTGGCCACTGTCCAGGACCCCCAGGTCCCTTTCCTGGCACTCCTTTCCAGCCTCTCATTCCCCAGTCTGCCTGTACATCCAGAGTTGCCCCATTTCAGGTGCAGAATCCAGCACTTGTCTTTGTTAAACTTCATAAGGTTGGTGATTGCCCATCCTTCTAATTTGTCCTTGTCTCTCTGCATGACCTCCTTGCCTTCAAGGGATTTTATGTGTTCTATTGGTCTCTCCCAGGCTCTATCTAAGGAAGAGCCATTAGTTAAAACACAAAGGAGATTTTTGGTATTTTTTTTAGGGACTGAAGGCAGGAATCAGTCACGGTCAGCTGTTGTAGTCAGGCATGGAATCACCCCAGGATTAAGCCCTGCTACAGATAATGACAAGGCCATCAGTCACTGCAGTTAAACACAGCAGCCTCCACGGACTTAAGCACAGCCGTATTAAACATGCCTTGTCCCTCTTTGCAGTTGCAAAAGTGATCATTACAATTGTTCCAGTGATGATATCCTCATCAGGTTGTATGCTATTGGTGCAGTTTTCCCAGCAAAGACCCATGCAGTCCTCTAATGGTCTCACAATGGAATTTAACCCCCAGAATGAAAAGGGCCATGAGGCAGAATCTCCAGGTGAAGGCACACTTTGTCCAGCTGCTGTTTTTTCCAAGTCAGCAGTGACAGAGGGGACTGCAAAGAAGTTCATTCATGATGCCTCCTATGTTAGCTGAGCAGGAACTTCTTTAGTTTGGTCTCATATCTTTGTTTGCTAGGTGGGAATTATGACTCTTGCCTGCTTTTAAATGCTTGAAACAGCATTATTTATCCCCCTCAGATAAGGAAAGTTTGAAAACACTTGCAGGCATCTATTCTGAGGCAAAGACGGTGGCATCTGGCAATTCCCTCAGCAAAACTCTTCCCACTTCCCACACCTGTCCTGCACCTGTGTGACACAGGAAGGCAGAGGGAACAGGTAACTGTTCTACACTCACATCATATCTAGATGAAAGAAACTTTATTTTTTTCCCTTACACCTGCTTTTCAAGACCTGAAACACTGCCCCAGCACCAGTGTTCCCCACTGCCCTTAAATATGACAGAGATATTTTCTTCTTAAACAGTTTCTACCCCTCCTGCTCCTCTCTGACAAATGAAGGTGTCTTTTCAAATGCAAAACAAGCAGCTCTTTTATTTTGTACTGGTGAGTGGGTTTATATCAGGATTGCTTCCAAAAAGGATCACTACAATCTTCAGGCAAGTGGCCCTACTTTCTGTTTCTGGAGGCTTACATCTCTTTTTAGAAGCAGTGACTTTATGTATCTTGCCCTTGGCTTGACAGTGTGTTGGAAAAAACGAGGCCTGGCTCCAAAGAGTCCCTTTGTCAGCACCCATCATGCCAGGCAGTGGCCATCTGTATTTGCAACCCGCTTTTGCAGGGCAATGACTGTTTCTTTCTTGTGAGATTTCTGCAGCTACGTAGGTCTGATGAGCTCATTTACCACTACAGAGACCAGTGGTAGGGGTTAAATGCCAATATTCTGGCTGAGGGAGGGGATTCTGCCCCTCTGCTCTGGGCAGACCCCCCTGCAGAGCTGCCCCCAGCCCTGGGGACTCAGCACAGCAAGGACAGGGAGCTGTGGGAGCGAGGCCAGAGCAGGGACACCAAGGGGATCAGAGGGATGGAGCAGCTCGGCTGGGAGGAAAGGCTGGCAGAGCTGGGATTGTTCAGCCTGGAGAAGAGAAGGCTTTGGGGGACCTCATTGTGGCCTTTCAGTGCCTGAAGGGAGCCCCCAGGGAAGGTGGAGAGAGACTATTTCCTAGGGGCTGGAGTGACAGGACAAGGGAAATGGCTTCAGACAGAGAGAGAGTATGGTTAGATTAGGTATTGGGAAGAAATTGTTCCCTGTGAGGGTGGTGAGGCCCTGGCTCAGGGTGTCCAGAGAAGCTGTGGCTGCTCCTGGATCCCTGGGAGTGTCCAAGGCCAGGTTGGATAGGGCTCTGAGTGACTTGTGCTAGTGGAAGGTGTCCCTGCCCGTGGCAGGGGGTTGGAACTGGATGGCATTTAAGATCCCTTCCATCCCAAACCATTCCATGATTCTGCTCTGCAGTGCAGAGCAGAGGTGACACAACAACCGTGTGGTGCAGATGGTGTTCCCGTGTGCATGTCTTCACCAAGCCCTTTAGCTCTCCCAGCTCAGCATCAGCCTGAGCTGTTTCAGTATTAAAGGACCTTCTTGGAGTTTTGAAAAACTTTTTTTTTCTTGTTTTCTACTCCAGGTGCAAGGCCAAGGTGCTTTCTTATGGCAACAGTTTCTCTATATCTTTTTGGTGTATAGATAGACCTTGATGCTCTGACCTTTCTCTCAGCTCATTTCATGTTTTAATATCCACGGAGCATTAACGCTAGAAAAAAAACACCATGAAGCACAGGAGGCAAATCAAAGTGCATGATGCTTGCACTAGGTCCAAGGGCTCCCAGTGTTTGAGACACTGAAAGCATCCAGGTTTTGGTAGACTTTGTTTTTTGCTTAGTGGCAGAGGGCACGTATTGTCCTTTATTGCATGTTACTGTTTTAAGAAAGATAAGATTTTAAATTATGGGAATTTTCAGTGTAATAGTAGGATTAAAGTACCAATTGTGTTCACATGTTTAACTGGCTCACTCTGGGTGGTGGGAAATGCATCAAAGGAGAAATGGGCTTTAGGTCATCCTATGGATATGCTGTTGTACCCCCCAAAATTTCAGAATATGCCCAAACATGATCTTGTCTAATTCCCCTTTCACTTTGGCAGAGACTGTAAGTCGAACGCGAAGGATGAGTTTGACTCACTGAAGAGCAAATAGTGGTGAAGAAAAGATAGTTCACTTTAGAGGGAGTAAAAGGGATATTTTGCAATATACCTGTGAAGAACCTACGGGAAGCCAGGATAAGTCATGTGAAAGGTGGTAGCAGGTTACAAAGTCCTTGTGTACCTACAGTTTCACAAGCCAGCACAACATTTGTGCACTTTCCCTCAGCTTAAGAAAACCTGTTTGAGATTTCTTACATTGGCAGAGCTTTCTTGGGAGTTTGTTTACAGTTACACATTTGTAGGAGATGTGAAAGAGCTTTTATGGAAAAGATGCTGCTAGTGAGGTAATTAAAGGCAGAGTGGTGAGTGCAACAGGCTTGCCGTGCTCTCTGTCAGCACTGGATTCACGGCTGCACAGCTCTTGTGCTTCCAACACCTACGCCAAAGGCCTCCTGTCCCTGATCCCTCTGCTCTCTCACCCTTGGGACTCACTCCTGACCATCTCCCAGCTTCCCAGCCATTCTGCTGTGTCCATCACCAGCAGTTCTTTGCCTTCCAGCCTGAGGAAAAGGGCAGTTCGCACATCCCTACTCCTGCCGTAGCCCCCAGAGGCAGAGATGAGGAGTTCATTTCACTACCCACCTTACTGCCTGCCAAATCCTGCAATGGAATTTGAGGGATTACATTTGGAGGTGATAATATTCCACGATAATGCTGGAGCTGCCCCAGCTTGGCTAAGGGGCGCATGTCTTTCTGCCTGGGACTGACCACACTCTGCTGTTGTGGTCTGAACGTGTGATGCTCTCTGCTGAGAGCGCTCGCAATGGGAAGCCAGCCTGTGTGTGGTAATCACTTCCTCCTCACGCTCTGCCAGACCAAAGAACCTTTGGAAGTGCACCAAGAGTGTGTATGAATATTAGAGGACTAGTCCGTATGTGGAACTAAACAGTCCACAGGCACCATCTGGACTCCTCAGGTGAAAGACAGGAGACAAAGTCCTTTCCAACAGGTCCTAAGGCTAACTGGGAGCTGGGATGAAAACCCAAATAAACTTCCTCTCCTGTGTTGTTCCCTGAATTTTACCCTGCTTCTGGGAGTTGCCTGTACCCCACAAGTCTTGCTAGCTGTAAGAGCTGGAGCTGATGGATGCAGGGTTAGGAAAACATGATTTTGTTTCCTCAATAATGAATGAATGTCAGTTCTGGATCCATTATATGAGCACCAACTAACCTGTGATTTGGAGCTCAGAATGTCTGAGCTGCTGGTACTGCAGTTCCATCCCTCACTACCCTGCACTACCATCCTCCTGTTGGAGTCTCAGATTTTGGCCTTGGTCAGTGGAATTCAGTAACTCTACATCATTTTCCTGTTTGGTCTTCTGAGCTTGCATGGAAATGGCGTTGCTGATTACCAAATATTCCCTAGAAATTTAGGAGTACTATTCTAGCCCCATAATATTAAATTAGCTCCTCTTCTGCTCTGTAGGTAATCATTTTGCCATAGTTATATTCCAGTTCTGCCAAAATCCAGAAGCTTCCTTTGAGAAAATGCACAGTTTTCATTTCTAGTTTGCATTAGGGATAATACCATGGAGTGGGGAAAGTGCTGGTGGTTGAATTCATGGCTTTGTTTTGACAGGTTTCATCCTGACAGAAGGTCTATACAGGACTTTGTGGTGGAAATTAATCCATGCAGGTCTCAGATGCCAGACATTCAGGCCCAAGTAGGCTTCTGGAAATAACATAAGGTCCAAAGGACCAGCTAGACGTGTTTTTCTTCCATTTGAGAGTCAGACAGCAGTGCAAGCTGCAGGAATCAGGACAATTCACATTCCTTTGGGAATCAGATATTTATATATTTTGTCAGAATTTGAGAGGATATGAAGTAAGTAGCACAACTCTAGACTACCAGGTGTCCCCTTGCCAAGGATGCCAAAGGTTTTTCCCCACTGGAAATTTTTCTGCTTGTGTTCCAGCAATTGAAGAGTTAGTGTCGTCTTGCCTTTGGAATTATACATTTATGCCACTCATCCCTGTGACTTGTCCTGTGAAAAACGAGAACCATTTCTTTATCCTACTGAGAATCCACTGCCAGAAATTTAATAAATATGCTCTTCCAGCTGAGGACATCCCATGGATTTATTTTTCCCCCAGAAAGAAGAATCTTTGTGCTTCTTATTCTCAGTCATATGGTCAAAATAATGCGTATGTCTTTCTCTGCTTCATACTAAACTCTGCTGGCTAAACTTGGCTTTGCAAAGATGACATTATTACACCTTTTCACTCTAAGTTGTCCTGTGTCTGTTTGCAACAAAACAGCCTTTCTCTCACTCTGATGTGTTTTAAGTAGCTCTATGATAAGTCAGTATATATATTATATGTTATATATATGCATATATATATATAATCCCAGTATAAGAGATGAATGTTTTTCCTTCTGCAATACGTACCAGAAGTCAGAGAACAAGCAGCCCAAAGGAGAACCTTTGTGTTTCCTACAGAGACAAAAACCCTCAAAAACAGACAAATAAGTGGCAATACAAGAATTTCAACCAGCTTTCACCGTTCTCCAGGGTAGTTACAAATCAACTGGAAAAATACAGCCAAGCACTGTCACATGGAGCATCCCTGTTGGTGACAGATATGCTGAGCATTGGACTGGTCATTTACAAATCTTCCTTCATTTCTGCTGCCTTGGGGGATTTGCTGAACTGGTTTGCTGAATGGATGGTAATTTCTTAATGTATTTTTTTCTCTTGAAATACCTACTGGCAGTAATTCCCAAATACCTTTAGATTCAGATATCAGTAGGAGACAGTAATTTACCTTTTCCTTTTTTAAGTTAGCACCATGCTTAGACTGATTGCATTGAGGATTGTATGGAGAAGTAGCAGCTTTTATTAGGCCAGCTGATAAATTTGGAAAACACAGGCAAGCTTTCTGTCTTCATCAACCTGAGTGCTATGTTTATTTTTGTGTTACTCCAATGTAATACTCCTGCAAATCTACAGAAATCAATAGAGTTACATTAGCATAAAATTAGGGAGCCCTGGCAGTAAATCAAGCCATGAGTTGTTGTTGATGAGCTCTGAGGCAGAGCTTTATTTCCTGCAAAGGTAAGGGTGATGGATTGTGGAACAAATTTTACCTCCTCTGCTACATGTTTATTTCTAAATGGTCTTCCATAAAACAGCAAAATAGGACATATCTTACCCTTCCCCACGAGCCAGAGGTTTTCTGAATTGAGACAAGATAACAAATGAGGTCCTTTATCCTCCTGGATTTG
Organism: Campylorhamphus procurvoides; assembly: GCA_013396655.1. Taxonomy (NCBI): domain Eukaryota; kingdom Metazoa; phylum Chordata; class Aves; order Passeriformes; family Dendrocolaptidae; genus Campylorhamphus; species Campylorhamphus procurvoides. Next base: position 206,337 of record WBMV01007163.1, on the reverse strand, counting down.
ACAACAAGGCTGTGTCTGCTGCATTAAACCTGTGTGTGTCTGGGAGCATTCCCAGGAGTCAGAATGTGACTGCCCGCACTAGGAAAGCCCAGCAACTGCCCAGGCATGGACTTGACTTAACTATTCCTAACTCCAGTTTGCAGGCAGTCATCTCCTGCCAACAGAAAGCAAGCAGTTCATCTGATCTTTGCCCTTATTTAGCACTGGGAAGGTACTTTGAGCCAGAGCTGACCCTCTGCCCTTCCAGTGCCTTCCAGTCACGGATCAGATGGGAAGAGTGTGGGTACCATACTTGACCATTCCCTACCTCAAACTAGAATTAGCCCTGTCTGCCAAGTGCCCCTGATGCAACATGTTCAGTTTCACACACCTTACCAGGTAGTTAAACAGGATTTGAGCAATTAGGAAGATGAGGAAACAGTGACATGAATATATTGTTTTGGTTATGGTGACAGGCAGATCTGCAGGTCAAATGAAAGGGGTTAAAAATAGAGATCAGAGAGATGAATGTGAGCTCCAAGTTAGTTCGGAAAGCCAGGGGAGCTTGCACAATCTATTTGCTCTAAGGAGCATTTTATGGTTTGAAGGCATGTAGCTGGTGGAAGCTTTGAAGAAAAACAGTGTTTACTGAAATCAGGCAGCCAGAGACATCTATATTTGAAGGGAGTGAGTATATGAGCAGCAAGGTTAGATCTAGCATTCTTAAATTCCACACTGGGGACTACAGTGACCTAGCAAAATGTTCCTGGGATAACTCTGTGAAGATAAGTAAGGATGAAGCTTTTGGATTTCACATTACAAGACACTCTAAAGGAAGGAATTCTCTGACCTGATGTAAACAGCAAACATAAAAATGGGGGTGACTAAAACTAAAGAAGGATGAAATTATTAGGATGGAAGTACAGAAATGTATATCATACCATGAAATGTAAATGTTCATCCCACCTGCCACAGGGTGCTCCACTCCTTCTCCTGCATGAGGACTTCTTGTTGAATCCTGAGCCCAAGCTCCTGGACTCTGTGAGTAGTGCCTAGAGATGACCAGCCCATGTCTCTGTGGTGAGGTCTGAGTACAAATACACATGTTTCTTCAGAGTGGGCATTTTATTTTTACAGTCTCCTTTTGTGATCCTTAAGGACATTATAAGACATAGCTCAGGAGCATTAGTCAATGGAAATTGCTCCTGTAAGCCTGGCCTCAGGCCTTATCACTGTCCAAACCAAGTATAAAACCCACTAATGTTTTTGTAATTATTTTTTTCTCAGCCACAGAAGTACTCAGGAGCCTAGACAAGTAAGCCCTGGAAAACAGGCTGAAAATACAGCCAATTATTCAGACTGCTACTCTGACAGTCACAGAGAAGACAGAGAACTTTATTTTGTGTTATAAATATTTTTAAAGTGTTAAACTTAGAATATTAATATTGAAAACTAGAGGTCTGGAAAGTTGAGAAATGGCAGAATTAGAGTCATATGTGCCACACCAAGGTTTCAAAACCGTTGCAGTGACACAGAATCAAGGTCTGAAGGTTTCCCCTGAAGAGCAAGTGAGGCAGCAGTGGCTGGGACAGTCACCAGGAATGCTGGAGACCTGGGGATGGAGCCTTGCCCTGTCTTCTCCCACATCCCCTGTAAATGCCTGAACTCCAATGGCATTACTGTCTCTCACTCCTTCCTACTGCAACTACTCCACTTTCCATAAATAATGAAATATTCATCGAGGCAGGGACCTGAACCTCAGTTTCCCACATCCTGTGTGAATGCCTGAACAACAGCTCTGTCAAATCAATCTCTTGCTCTCCTCTCTCAGCAAGTGTTTAAGTATTTATGCAGGTTAGATACACTCTAGAGGGAAAACTGTGAAAGACCTGCCCTGGGGTAGAAAGATCCCTTTGGATGGGGAGAGTACAGAAGAGACAGAAGACCCAGTTCCCTTCCTAATCCAGGTGTTAAGAAATAAATTCATTGTTATGCACATGGTTAGTCAAGGAAAATTGACCTTTTTTATACCTCTTTTATCAGGGTTTTCCTCCTGGATCCAAGAGCTCTGTCTCCCCAGAGTTTTCATTGAATGAAAACATTGTCATGACAGGTTTCTTTTTGTCGTGCCACATTTTCTAGTAGCAAAGCCCCTTCCTGAAAACTCCTTAACAAACAACACAAAATTGCAGCCTGGCTCTCCAGCTAAATGAACAACAAGCAACACACAGAGATTAACCAGCCTTCTACAGGAAGCAGAAATTCATCCTTTATTGGTGAAGGCACCGGGAGAGAATCCCAGTTTTTATCTCCTGGATTTCATATCTGTGGCATGAAGGAGAGCAAGGGCTGAAGAGTTAGAGTTGTGGTTATAGACAGAACAACTAAACACAGACTGGGTGTATCCTGAGAAACAAAACAGATGGGAGTCAGCCCAGTCCTACCAGTGACTGGGTTTAGTTTCCAGCTTTGCCTGTAATGACCTCATTTACCAAGCTGGATGCTGCTTCCTTGATCCCTTCAGAAAACCATACAATGGTTTGGGTTGGAAGAGACCTTAAAGATCATCTCGTTCCAACCCCCCTGCCATGGGTAGGGACACCTTCCACTAGCCCAGGTCACTCAGAGCCCCATTCACTCTGCTCTTGGACACTTCCAGGGATGGGGCAGCCACAGCTTCTCTGGGCAACCTGTGCCAGGGCCTGCCTGCCCTCACAGGGAAGAATTTCTCCCTAATATGCAATCTAAACCTGTCACTTTGAAGCCATTCCCCCTTATCCTGTCACTTCATGCCCTTGTAAAGAGTTTCAGCTCATTTTGAGCTGATTAAAGCTACTGAGGAAAAGAGATGAAACCTGTTCACCTCTGCTTAAAACCCACCTGTGTTTCATCTTTGGCTTCTGTCTGACTGTAGCTGTGTGTCAATCATGTCTAAACTGAATGACCACAGGGTTTGTAAACTGGCTGGAAGGAAGAGAGGGAAGTGGGGAAATGAAAAAGAGTTTTTAGTGAGAGGAGATATTAGTGAAAGATACACTAGCAACACAGAGGTACACTTAGAATCAAAGAAATTTCATGTGGGATGACAGCAATCTTTCATCAAATGGGGTTAAACTATTTTATAGCTTTTCTGTGGGAAAGGCACTGGAAATGAAACACTACAAGACCCCAAATCCAAAAGACAGCAAAGAAGCAGTGTGGCTCTCAATGGGTTTGCTCAGCCTCAGCACTGGCATTGCTGCAGGGAATAGCAGAACTGGGGGCGGAATGGATGAGGAGGAGGGTGGCAGCAGCAGCTGTCCTGGTGTGTGAGGCCAGGAGAGTGGAGGGAGTGACAACTGTCAGGGCTTGGGCATTAATTAGGACCTGGTAATAGCTGAGGTAGGAGTCAGAAGGCGGCACAGGGAGAAAGGAAGAGTGCCATGGAAGTGCAGTAGTGCCAGCTTAGTCTTATGAGATTCAGAAACAAAATAACTGGCCTGATCTTAAAACTTCATTGACCACAAATAACACTGCAACTCGAGGTGGCTCCACTGACAGCCAGGAGACATTGCAAAAAAAACCCAAAAGCAGAACTACCATTGTCATGGGGGGTGATTGCAAAGCTGGAATGTGCTCCCCTGAGGGTAGGGATGCTCTGTATCCAGGTTTGAGTTACAAGTCTTTATAGGAGCAAATCAGATCAGCCTGACCTTCCTGGTGGTAGATTTTCCCTGGGCAGTGATTCCAGACCCTGAGGTACCAGACATGCTCATGGAGAGAACTGAGTTCATACAGCATTGCCTTGCGTTTCCTGCTTGGAGATTCAAGGCCTTCAATGGGATGCTTTGCACAATCTGGTGTTTGACATCCTTGGAGGTGGCACTGGGAGCACCTGTTGGATACCAGATCTGGATATTGGTGTGGGTAAGTTAAAAGGTCATGGCAAAAGGGGGTACAGGGTATACTGAGTTTAACCCTGAGGGGGAGGAAGGAAGGGATACTGAGAATGCAAGCCAGTCTGATGCAAACATAAAGGGGAAGCAAGAAGACAGTAAAAGGGTGGAGTATGGAGGAAGGTGAATTAGCGTGAATGAAAACACTGGAAATGGAAGGAATAGTCTGGGGTTGAGAACAGATTGAGAGAGAAGGGAGCAGTCAAGGGTGCAGGCAGCGTGCAGAGCTGAACCTTTGTACAGGTCAACAAAGACCCTGGGACTCAGAGAAAAAACCCAAAGAGAAATTCAGGGTGTGCAAAGGAACGTCAACATTGAAGCACATGGGGCAAGAGGGTTGCAGGGAATGGGTGGGTGCTAAAGAATCAGTTACAGAAGTTTTACCTCCATGAGCCTGAACAAAAGCAGAGAGACAGAAGTTTTATCGGTTCTCTGCTGTAGGGAAATGCCTTTGAAACCTACTGCTCAATTCTGGTGTATTCACCATCCAGGCATCGGTGGGAGGAGATGAGTATTTTCAGGCTGCTTTGTTCCCAGAAGAGGGTCCTCTAGGGTGAGGGCAGGAGTGTTTCAGTACGAAACTAGGTTCCTGCATTGATTTAACTGCTGGAGAATTTGCTCCCCTTATGGGAAAACAGTATCCTAATATAATAGGAAGCTACAAATATCCCCTTCTCTACTGTAACACAATCCACCCCATACTTACTGGGTTATCTGTTACAGCTGTTTGTTAATAGTGGTTAGTCCTTTTATTGGCATTAACTGCCTTGTGTAAACAAGACATGCAAACCAGAGACCTGAACAAAAGGCTTCCTAACCAGTCTAAATGCAAAATTGCTGCACATAGTCTTGTTCCCACTGATGCCAGTGATAACTTTCTTGCTGATTTTAGTGGGAGCAGACTGCAGGCTTTCTAAAAGTAACCTTCAGAAACAGCATCTCCAGAGAACATTTTTCTCTTCTCCTCAGCCACAAAGCTGTTGTTGTTCTTCAAGGACAAATACACAAAGTCATTAGGAAAAAAATGTTGTAACAGTGCTTCAAAAGTTCCACCTCGAGAAGACCGGGTGAAGTATATTTCCTATGAATCTCACTTTACCTTCGGAGAAAGCTGCAGAACTTGGTACAGTTCTCCCAGGACCCAAAGGCAGTTTGTTTATAAAACGTGTTTTAACTCTCTTTGGACCTTTGAACTTCAAAGGTGTCTTTGAGCACCTGCCTTGAAATTCTCCTGCAGGTGGGACAAACTGAATCTCAGCAGGTAGGAGGTACCTGGTCAAGTGTTGTCTGGACTATGTAATCCTATGGCTGTAGGTGAGAAGATCATGTGGCAGGTGGTTCAGGGCCTCTCTTCAAACAGGTTGCAAGTGGTTGAGAGGGCAGCACTTCATTAATTCAACAGTGAAGCTTTCTGCACATTTTTAATGCTGCTAATATTCTGCTAACATTTTAAAACTCTAACACTGAGGTTTTAATACTGTCAGGTTCTACACCCACTCTTGCCAAAAGAAAAATTCATTATAGTTTCTTTTTGTTGAAGTTGCATGCTCAGAAATCAACACACCAATTCCCCTTTCCCCCCAGGAATATTCTGCCCTTCAAAATGAACTTTCTTCGTGACAGATCTTGCCAGACTAACATGGTCACAGATTGGACTGGTCAAAGGGTGGGCTTGATAATCTTAGAGATTTTTCCAACCTAACTGATTGTGTGACTTATAGTATGTCCTGTGTTTTTAATGTCTAATAATCCTCTCTGACAGTAGAAATTGTGGATCTTTTGACATTCAAAGCTGCTGCAGGGCAGATGGACACCTTGTATTCTTATGGCAGGATTGACTTGTGCTTTCTCATCATCCATGGCTTTTAAGTTGTTTTTTTGCGACATGCAAACACACACCTGGAGAATCGAGGCATCCAGGGCTGGAATTAACAGGAGGGAAGCATTTGCACATGGCAGGCTGGCTACAGCAGCAGCAAGGTGGTGGCAGAGGCACAGAGTGGTGCACAGGCTCACATTAGATGCTAATTCTTAGCATTATATACTGTTAGCAATACCGTGGAGGGAAAGGGGAATCACCATCCCTGGCCTCGGTGTCCCCCAGAATAATCCATTTCTGTGTGTGAAAGTTGGATCTTTTCATGAGGCACTGCAGAAAAATAGAATATGATGGAACAAGATTTCTGGTGCATAGGACAAAGCTGCCCCGAGGCAGTGTTAACTTGTCTCACTGACATTTAAATGGCCTAAATCAAGGTGACAGAGATGTTAGTGGCATTATGTGAAGAATTGTTCTGTAGGAATGCGTTGTTCTCTAGAACAATTTATATTCAGCACAGAGAATTAAGCATAAGTGGGTTTAACATGAGGCTCACGTGTCATCATTTTCCATCTCTTATTATCTGTGGTGTGACTAATGCAGGATTACTCTTCATCTGTGCTCATGACTAACTTATCCCTGTCCTGTATCCCGATGCAGAGCCTTGTTCCAAATTGCATTTTAGAATCTTAATTGCTGTTCCTTCTCCCAGAGAAACAAAGTGTGTCCAGTCTCTCCTTTCCCATCCCAGGATGGTGTTTGGACATTTTTGAGGGAGGGGAAGATCCCAGATTCCTGTTCTGAGAAAAACCAACTCACAAGGAGCACTGTCTGCTGGATTTTCTCTACCATCTTCCACACAGTGAGGGGAGGGTTCTGCCCCTCTGCCCCCTGTGAGCAGACACCCCTGCAGAGCTGCCCTCAGCCCTGGGGTCCCAGCACAGCAAGGACAGGGAGCTGTGGGAGCGAGGCCGGAGCAGGGACACCAAGGGGATCAGAGGGATGGAGCAGCTCTGCTGGGAGGAAAGGCTGGCAGAGCTGGGATTGTTCAGCCTGGAGAAGAGAAGGCTTTGGGGGGACCTCATTGTGGCCTTGCAGTGCCTGAAGGGAGCCCACAGGGAAGATGGAGAGAGACTATTTCCTAGGGGCTGGAGTGACAGGACAAGGGGAATGGCTTCACAGTGACAGAGAGCAGGGTTAGATTGGGTATTGGGAAGAAATTCTTCCCTGTGAGGGTCGTGAGGCCCTGGCAGAGAAGCTGTGGCTGCCCCACCCCTGGGAGTGTCCAAGGCCAGGTTGGATGGGGTTCCGTGCAACCTGGACTAGTTGAAGGGTGGTGGAACAGGGTGCCATTTAAGGTCCTTTCCATCCCAAACCATTCTATTATTCTCTGATTGCTGTTTGAAGGCTTTAAAATTCCTCAAGCAAGTTTTGAGGGTGGGCACATTTGCTCGTGCATTAAATGTTGGATAAGAAAACAGCTGATGAGACTGCAATGAATCTACAGAGTTGGAATGATTGACTTAGTTGACTTTTTCCCTGCTGCTATGGGTATTATCTAGAAGATGCTGCAGCAACTCTGTTATTGGAGAGATAACAAATATGTTATTAAGTATATTAAGTATGGTTCTTCACTGCTCCAGGACAGAAGTATGAATGAGTGCTGGACCATTTGCACACTGAACTTCATGATAAAAGAATATTCGTACATTAAAAATATTCTTCAGTATCATGAGGACAGGCACAAAACGAAGCTGGCAAAATGTATTCTGAAGAAAGAAGTAAATTTGTGCTTCCACTTTACTTTTAGATAACTTCTGGCCAGCTCAGAGCATTTTATACGTTGAAAAGCACTAACAGCATTTATTCCAACACACAAATTTTGCAAAAACCCTGAATAAATGCCTGGGGGAAAATGGGGAAAAAATTAGAAACATTTCTTCTGAGAAACAGATTTAGATTTGATTTAGTCAAATGCTTATTATGTAATTTTTTAACCTTAACCATTTGAGCAGATATTATGTAAATTAATTGAACTGCTCCACTTCGGATGAGGTATGTTCTAAATCATCTTGGTTATCATGTCTGCACTGTGGTAAGCTAAATCCACCCAGTTTCAGAACACTTTCCCACAGAACAATTTGTTAACACTGTCACTGCAAAGGTTTCATGATAGAGGATAGCATGTATTAATTATTGCTTAATCCTATTGCTTTCTGATTAAAATGGAAGCAGGATATTTTAAATTCTATCTGAAACATAGGAAAGTGTTTTGGTTGGGTTTTTTTCTCCCACATGAACTAAAAGAGAGGCTGAAATTTGGCCTGACAAATCAAAATTTAAAGGGAGGAAGGGGAACTATTGTTCACATTTCCATTACCTTCTGGTTTCAAACTAAAATGGCAAGTAAATAAATAATTAACACACAATTTCAAGCAAAGATGAGTAGGAGTTCCCTCTCTTTGTTTGGCAATTAAATTAATTAGTCCCTTATCTTGCAAAGCTGAGCTGCGTGCCTGAATCATATGAGACTCGATATTCATGCTGAAGGTTAAATCCACTTATCAAGGCTTGTAGTGCTGAGCTTTCCTGGGCAAAGGAGAGGCAGCAGACACATAGGCAGGGTTTAATGAAATGTTGGAAAAGGCAGGAAGCAAGGAGGATGAGAAAAGAGGTGAAAAATCACATGCTGACAAGGACTGGTGAGTAGGTGGGTGCTTTAGCTCAGCCTCCAAGCCAGCATGATTAGAAAGGAGACCAATTACTTTCATTTATCTGGCACAGTGCCGGTGTAAGATATCAAAGGGTGCAAATAAAAGTTCTGTGTAGTCCAATCTCTGTTAAAAACAGACATTCCTAAAGCTCAGAGGACTTCAGAGGCTAAAAGGAGAGTTGCAGGTATCAGGGTAGTCATATTTTGTCAAAAAAATGTATTCAACAAATCATTTGTGTCTTTTCAGTTAGTTTGTAGACAATTCTCTGGCTATTGTTTTTTATTTTTTTTAATAATTTGTAGAGTTATTTTAAAATTGCTGCAGGATGCTTGTATTGGCACTTCTATTTTGTGTGATCAGATGTGCAAGAAAACCAAGATTAAATCCCACTTCTGCCACAGAGGTCACGTGCCAGTAGCCAAGTCAGACACTGGCTGATGTGGCCAACATCCAGGTGTGTATCATATGCTGTGTATGAGTCATGCATACCTCATTTTCCCATCAAACATCCTCTCTACCCATTTGGATTGCAGGCTGTCTAGGCAGGGACTCATTTGGATTGCCTGGTTGGTGCCAAAACCCAATATATTAAAAATTCACTACCTTACAGCAATATTAGAAATCAACAGACAAATGATCTGTATCCTTAACTTTATGGAATGGCACAAATCTTTTAGCCTGTGAAAGTCAAAACTGCATGAGATGAGATGGTAGTATAAATCACAGGGTTTTTGGGTTTTTTTGGTGAAGAAAAGAAGGTGATTATTTCAAAGGGAACTTAAAAGAAGAAAGTGTGACCTTCCAAAGCTAGAAATGCGATTCACAAAGAGACAAACATAGGGAACAAAGCTATCAAATAGCAATTACATCATCACATACCCTGAAGATTTCTTAGACCTCCTGAGGAATTTTCTGATGATAAATTCCCACTGTGATCCAAATCCTGTAGCATGATTTATTGTCACAGAATCACAGAATCCTCAGGGCTGGAAGGGACCTGTGGGGATCATCCAGTCCAACCCCCTTGCCAAGGCAGGGTCACCTGGAGTTCCATCCTCCTGGGTGCCATCCCTTCACCAAACACACACAATTCAGTGGAAATCCTCATTTTCCAGGCTGAAAATTGAGATGTGACTACTTTAAGTCTGCTAGTCCTATGGGTACCTCCTATAAAATGGGATTCTTCGGTTCTGTCAAGTGAAAAGGCTTCTGGATAAAAATAAATGACACTGTTCTCTGCATTTCCTGACATGCTGCTTACTCTACTGTTTAACCTTCTTGCCTTGTCTTCAGCATCTTCCCTCCCATGGTCAGAATCCATAGTTTTCGAGGCAGATTGCTGCTGCCTCAAAATCACTTTGCAATTCTTCATAGGAGAGCAGGTGGAATAATACATTCTTTGTTTACTTGGTTGATTAAAAAACTTTAAAGGTACAAAAAAAAAATTACTCAGGCTTAACAGTTGATTTAAAATCGAAAATAAGAAAAAGAAAAGAGAAATTGCTCCAATCTGAAAAAAAAAATGTTTCATTACAGTACCAACAAATTGCAGAAGTTTTATCCAAGTCAATGATTGAAACAGTTCATGTGGTTCAACAAATGAAAATTTTAAACTCAGATTGGGTGAATATAAGAAAAAACACTCCATTTCATTTGTCTTAGAGGGAATTTGGAAATTCAAAGTAAAAACCCCCTAATTTTGATGAGAAAGTGTTCAGCTTTCTGCTTAAAAGTTAATATGAAAGCAAATTTCTTCACAGGGCTTGTATTCCCATCTCTAGAGGTATGCTATGTTTTGAAACGTCTGAATTCAAGATGATAATTAACATTTCTGAATGCACAGGCCTGAGTTGTTTTCAGATCTGATCTACAGGAGAACAGCCAGTCTTTGGGTTGTTGGAGTCCCTGCTTGGCTGGAATGCAAGTAATTCTTCCTTATCCAACTGGAAAGAGTTGCTTTGGACATTAGTAGGGGTGTGTGCTGGTTTTGATTCAAATGGTCATTTTAAAAGAATATTTAAAAATAATTTTCTGTTCTGCATCACAGCAAGCTGAGGCCTTGGATTCTTTTCTTGTCTCTTCAGGATGTTTTTATTCTGCTGGACTGTAATAATTTACAACCACAATATTATGGGATAAAGTCCATTTGGCTTCTGGTCAGCAGGACCCCTTTGGCTTTAGCATGAATTGGATCAGACACCAGTTATTTTAAAGCCCTCTACAAAAGGTTCAGAATCTTACTAAAACACAGAGTCCAGAGCCTTTTTCTTTGCATAATACATGAAATATATGCAAAGGAGAATCTGATAGGAAATCCAGTAGTATCGCAGTGCTGCATCTGAGAGGGGAACAGGAAAAGAGGGCACAAAGGAAAGGTCTTCAAGTGTACATGTTTGAACAAACAAATCCTTACAGAACAAACCTCAGCATGATCAGAGAATGCATCCAGTTCATCTCAAACTGGGTTTCCTGTCATTCTGGTCCCAAGTGACTGCAGAGCTTGGTGGCTTTAGTTCACAGTCTACAGATGGTGTTCTGCCATCCACTTTGGATTTTGCTCTTTTAGTGAAACTAAAAAAACCAAACCAACAAAACAATACAAAACTAAAATTTTGCATGAGCAAAATCATATTTGTGGGCTGCCCAGCACTTACAGTCCTCATTTGAAGGAAAGGTTCAGCTCAACAGGTTTTGTATCAAATCCACCACATATATGTTAATCATAAAAATGACATCTCTGAGAAAAGAAATAGTGGATGCTGAAGATTCTGTTGAAGGTCCTTGGTTTGTACATTAAGGGTCCCTCTCCTTCACTTTCTCATTCCCTTTTGCCTTCCCTTTCTTCCTCTTTTCCTGAATGCTGCTTGAACTCCATGCAAATGCCCCCTGAGGAGGAACCACAGGTTGTGTTGGAGACTTCACACACACACTCTGTGCTGCAGTAAATGCATTATAACCTCACAGCCTTTCCACACAGCAAATTCATGAGTTCCACTGGCCTATAAACACTGGAAATTAATGACATGACAGCCTCAGGAAGCAGTACTTCAGATGTGCAAGTGCCTCACGGGAGGAACTCATTACTGGAGTTACAGTAAATTGCCACTAAGTGAATACTGGAGGAGCTTCCCACACTTCATAAGTGTGATCTTGTCTGATTTCAAGGGCTAAGTGAATTTTGGCATGGTGAAATACTAGAAGCTCTGGCCATCTGAAAAGGCTTGGGCTTCCAGGCTTCTTTCATGCACTTTTGGTGATAACTGTGCATGGAATGAGTTGTAGCAGCTCTCTCCAGGTTTTGGTTATTTGTTTGTTTTAAATAAAAGTCCAGCTATGGAGCTAGGCAAGCGTTTGCTAGTTGAGACTCTGGTGCTGAGATTTTAGGCTGGGTTTGTATGTATGTGAGGTGCTGGGTGTCTGGAGACACGGGGGTGCTGAAAGGCATAGTCCAGGTATTCTATTTTTGGCCCCTGGCAGACTCAATGCATTTGACTACACCAGTAAAGAAGCCTAGCTTGGATGGCTGCTTGCCTTGCTGTAGGAGACTTCCAGTTTAATTTTTGGAAGTTTACTTTTTCCTCTCTTAAATCACTGTTTGCCTCATTCATTGTTGTTGTTCTCATTAAAATCAAGCTGTCAGCTCCTAGGTGTGAAAGTCCAGAGCTGCAGTTGTTCCAGAGAGGATTGCAAATTCCACTTTACCCTTTCTAATGGACTGTTAAGAAAAGGTGAACATTAATACTGTGAACACTGACAGTGTGTACCTTGTGCTGACTTGTTCAGATGTGTAGGGCCATGCCATCTGACATGGTTGCACCACAGATGGAAAAAAAGGGGGTTCTGCTAATTTTTATAAAGACTAGTGGTGTCCACATATCATCTTACACTGCTTGACTGTCTGTTGTTAAAGATATTTGTAACAGAGAAATGAACTGTAAAAAAAGCAAATGCTGCCTGAGTGAGATTTCAAGTGCTGTTGGGAAACAATGGAAAATATATTACATGGATTTCCAAGCCCAGAATGTGCTGGCCTGACAGACCCAGGATTAAAGTTGTGTTCAACTATTGCTAAATTGGTTAAATAATAACCTGCAGCTTTCCTAGTCCCTGTGCTGCCATAGAGTGTGAGCTGTTCTGGATAAGGCAAGATGCAGGTTTAATGCAAGAACTAGTGGGCAAGATTCTCTGCTATATAGACAGGCTCCTAAGCTTTCTTTTAGGCTTGAAAATAAAAACACCAGCCACAAATATTGAGGAATACCTAGTATTCTGGAATTTGGGGGTGCTACCAATATTCAGTGTCCATTTTTGTTTGTTCTTCTGTTAACAAGTTTCTGCTGCTGAGTGGATAACCCAACCAATTCAGTGTACTTGAAAATATTACTTTTTCCCTTCATTTGCCATTAAGAAAACATGAGTTTTTGTCTCCACTGCCATATTTCAAATGCCTTTTAACCAGAGCTCTGCAGGAAATGCTACACTTTGGCTCAGCATTTTAATGTCTAGTGCTTTAGTTCAGCAGAAAGAAGGAGAAGACAGATATGTGGGGGCTAAAATCTTACCCTGCTGTAGCACACCGTGCTCTGGGTGAGAGCTTTTGTGTGCATTCTTCCCATTGTGAACTACTCTGTGTGACACTGATGACTTCAGAGGAATTTCTAACAACAGGGGCAGGCAGTGGCTGTGATCCAACTTGTCTTCAGTTGGCCACAAAATTAAATTTCTGTTATTAGAAAACAGGAGAATGTCACTTTTTTCACATTCCCCTTTTTACTGGAAGTGTTCAGGTGTGACACCAAGGGAAAAATGACCAAGCACATCTGACTGCTGGACCCATGTTGCAAGAACCCAGTATTCACCTGCTAGAAAATACATCCTTTTAGTTTCTCAAAATCCAAGGGCAGTAGGACGAAAAATGTCAAGGGAAGGCTGTTCTTACCAGGAATTTATGTTCTGTGCACTTGATGAATGGCTCCTTTAAGGTAACTAACAGTGGTCCTGTGTGCATGGATGAGGAAAGCTCAGAGCTTCTGCTTGCTGGAAGTGATACTTTCCTGTCAGGGGCTGGCTGATCTGTGATGACTTCAGAGAGGTTCATGTCATGAGAACAGATTGCAAGGTTTGGTCCTGCTCTACAAGTTGATTTGTCCACATATTACTTGTGGGGGTTGAGACATTGCCAGGTGGACATGCAGAAAAAAGTATGTTGAGGTTATCTTTAGGCAGAATCAGCAGCCTTGTCAAAGCTACACCAGCAGCAGCTTAGATACATGCTCAGCCCTGGGTAGGTTCACCCTGGCTGCTTGCAGTGAACAGTGTTTCTTAATTTGGGGACAACTAGATCTGATTAAAAATACAAGCAGAACTACATATCTTCCAACCCAACATCTGTTTTCTTTCTAATCCGCTCGTTGCTAACAATCCGTTTGGAGACAGATAAGATCTATTTCTGTCCTACAGTGGAAAGCTTGAGTAGAAATACAACTAATTATTGAGGTGGAAATTTAGGCACACATCTGTATTAAGAAAGGACATGCCATTACAAATACCATTGGTATGACAGGGGAGAAAAGGTAGTGAATTGAAATTAATATGTGAATTGAAATAAACCTATGAAGAAATAGGAGAGACTTCTATACTTCCACAAATTTTATTTTTTTTCAAACTTTGCTTTATTTTGTGGTTGGGAAGAAAAGGTTTTCAGTAGAACAGTTCTTCCCCAAATGCTGAAGTGACCTGGAAGGTAACTGTGGTGAATCTGATCATAAAAAATTTTTTATTGTTCTTTCCCTTGTATTTTCACAGATGGATTCTTCCATGCTGGAATTCCATCATAGGGTTAGAGCAAGCCTGCAAGTCCACATGAACATAAAGAACCCACCTACAGTGCTGCCTCCATCCCTGGGGTCCCAGCACAGCAAGGACATGGTGCTGTGGGAGCGAGGCCAGAGCAGGGACACCAAGGGGATCAGAGGGATGGAGCAGCTCTCCTAAGAGGAAAGGCTGGCAGAGCTGGGATTATTCAGCCTGGAGAAGAGAAGGCTTTGGGGGGACCTCATTGTGGCCTTGCAGTGCCTGAAGGGAGCCCCCAGGAAAGGTGGAGAGAGACTATTTCCAAGGGCTTGGAGTGACAGGACAAGGGGAATAGCTTCACATTGACAGAGAGCAGGGTTAGATTGGATATTGGGAAGAAATTCTTCCCTATGAGGGTGGGCAGGCCCTGGCACAGGTTGCCCAGAGAAGCTGTGGCTGCCCCATCCCTGGGAGTGTCCAAGGCCAGGTTGGATGGGGTTCCGTGCAACCTGTGCTAGTGGAAGGTGTCCCTGCCCATGGCAGGGAGGGTTGGAACGAGGTGATCTTTAAGGTCTCTTCCAACCCAAACCATTCTGTGATTCTGTGATCTCAGTGTACCATTATTCTCTATGGCTTATGCTTTATTTACCATCTTGGATGCAGCATCATGCCAAATTCTTGTGGTTTTGGCAATATAGTATAGCTCTGACTGAGGCTTAGCTCACACATCTTCTTTGCCTAATGCCATATCTAATGAAATGGGAACAGCAGCATTACCTGACCTTGAGGGTGGAGAAAACATTATTTTGAGATGTGTGAATCTCTGTGTGAGCATTTCATCTGGTTGTGACAGGCACAGGAGATAATGGAATCAGTCTGCATCCATGCTTGATAAGGTGCTGGAAAATTAAGCACATCCATTTCATTAGGTTGGTACTGAAACAGTGCTGTGTGTACACTGTTAGTGGACACTATGGCGTTGACAGCATTGCCTTCCCAGTGACACAAACCGATATCCTCATCACTTATGCTCTCTAAGAGATCAATTACACTTTTCTCAAGTGTTGTAGGACCATTAACCTTAGCTTACCGCTCAAATTCAATGCGGTTAATTATAACCTAAGTATCTGAGCTTTCATCTTGCAATGGCAATTTGATATGGTAATCTGCAATCCTTCATACCCTCAAGTGATGTTCAGCAGTGTTGGGTGCTGCTAAATGGCTGCCATGTCATGCTCTAGAAGTCTTTTCACAGAGGGAGATGCTGAAATTTATAAAAACAGCTGTTTCTAAATATATTCCATATTAGTGGAAGGGTGTGGGTGCATAAGCAACAAATAAATACAGGCTGAAAGGTGTGTCACATTTCAAAGCAGTAGAAACATAAGCATTCTTTCTGTAGATCAGTCATCAGGAATATAAAATAGCCTCAATATAAAAATCTACCTTTTTTCTTCCTCAGTGATCAAGCTTTGAATTGTAATTTGCTGAAGGAAGTAAGACTGGCCATTTCAACTGATTTCCCCTCCAGCTGAGATATATTTGACCTCTTTCATTTTGTCCCCATTTTATGCATTTGCAGTCACCTGATATTGCCATCTTATAGACAGGAACTGAATTAAGCTGGCCATTATTCCTGAATGTCATACCAATTCCTAAGTGTGCCATTTTATACACTGACCCTACTGGATCATAAAACCCTCCCCTGTCCATTGCTTCTACTGGCTAAGTCCTGCACACCCTGCTAAAATCAGCACAACCCTCTACACTCTTTTTGTGCCCTCCTCAGCGTCATGCAGAACCAGAGCCTAAATTTCTATTAAGAGCTACAGCAGCACTAACCACTGCAGATGAGCTGGGGAGAACTTTGGAACACAGATCTGGTTTTGTAGAACTCAGTCTCTTTTTCTTGGAATGGGCTTTAACAATTACAAAACCATGTGCTGAAGTTTTTAATGTGAGTGTTTGATGAATGCATATGAGAGCCTGTGGGTGTCTGTGGACATATGTACTCACCCTTTGCCAGAGCCACTGCAACACTTGCACCAGGAACAGAGGCACAAAACACTGCTGTTATTTTTTATCTTTGCCCTCCAGAAGCAAATCTTCCCAGAACCAGAAGCTGCATACTGGTGCAAAATCACCTGGGCATTCCATGGACCTGATTCTGGCCAGGAGTGTGGCATCCCTTTGTGGCCATCTAGACAAATTTCAATGGAAAATAAGGAGGAAAACTTACTGGCAAGTCACTCCAGTCCTGTGACATGGAGAACACACGTGTTGCTTCCTCTACACCTGTCACAGACTGCTGGGCCTTACACATCCTTTATGGATCATCATTTCCTACCTACAGAGTTTCACAGCATTAAAACAATCAAAATGTAGTGAATAATTTGGTACTGATGCACATATTAATGTTCATATTCCTTAAGAGTAAATTATTGGATTCAGGAGAAGGATCTGATGAATGACAGAATCACAGAATCCCAGGATGGGTCAGGTTGGAAGGGACCACAGTGGGCCATCTGGTCCCACCTCCTGCTCCAGCAGGGCCATCCCAGAGCACATGGCACAGGGTTGTGTCCAGACAGGTCTGGAATATCCCCAGGGAGGGAGACTCCACACCCTCTCTGGGCAATCTGTTCAGTGCTGGGTCACTGCACAGCAAAGAAGTTCTTGCTCCTGTCCAGGTGGGATTTGCTGGGCATCAGTTCCTGCCCATTCCTCTTGGATGGCCTGGGCCATTCTCTGGACACTCACCCTTTAGATATTTATCCAACGATATTTAGATGTTTAATGAGATCCCCTCTCAGTCACTTGCTTCACTCTATTTACCCACAGTCTAAAGATTTTATAGCCCCTGCAATGCTGCTGATCCCATGCAGCCCCTCCCCAGTCACAGCGTGTTCCCCTCACCTGCAGCTCTATCAGCCCTGCCTGGATTTTTTTCTTGGCTCATCATGTGCCAGGATCCTTCCTCACCTTTCAGTCATTTGGACAGCCAAACATTCCCTTATCCTGCATGTTTCACTCCTCTCCCTGGTCCTACCTCAGCTGCTGCAGCAGAACTGAAAGATCTTAAAGCAGCAGAACTAAATGGTGCTTTTTGTGAGAGATGCTGGAAAGAAGGACTCCGAGTAAATTCTGAATCGTGAGAAATTTGACATATAGAAGGCATTTTCCTCAGAGGCCTGGGGACTGGGGAAACATTCTGTTAGTTTTGGAAGAGAAGAGGATCTAAGTTTTGTTTTCTAAACTTTATGGTGAACTAAGCTGGACAACAAACTTGGAGGGAGCTGTACAATTTTCCTGTACCAGGTGGGATGAAGGGAGGAGGCAGGTTAGGACTATCTAGGACTGATACAAGACTCAGGCAATGCCTGTCCAACATACAGGTGGAGGGTGGTAGGTGCTCCATTCCTGGCTTTGTTTTCACTGTCCCCTACCTTGGTTCTGACTTTGCTCTTGGCAGTGAGGACCTTGGGCACTTCCACTGGCAATAGTGGGCAATACAATCATGGTATGAGTAGTAAGCCAAGCTTTTTGCCCTTTGGACAAGAAAGGCTTAGAAATCGAGCTCGTGTTGCAGGACATGAGTTATCCAATGATAAACTGAGTTTGCACAGCACTGGGTATCCCAGAGCCCACACGGCAACAGAGGCAGCACCTTCTCTATCATTGCTGTGTCTGAAGGAAGACCAGACTACAACAACAGGCATCTCTATGAGTTTACTCCACCAATCTTTTGGGAGTCAAAATTTTGAAACATCATCTCCTTCCAAGCTGAGATATCTCCTTCCCATTTTTGGACAGTAATTCCTCCCTCCCCCAAGTCTAATCAAAGGGTAAAACCTCTAAAAGTAATGAGATGCAATACAGTCTAATAATCATTACTGTGTTAGAAAGTCAGTGGCTTGGGAGGCTCTGAGTAGCCAGCTTGGTGGTATTTATTGTGGTTTAAGAGCTTACTGTAATTATCATGACCAGTAACTGCCTGGATTGACGTGGGAGGGGAGAAAGAAAGGAAGCCAGAGGCAGGTCTTGTCAGGATGTGTACAAGACTGATGGATGGATGGATGGACAGGTACGGGTGCATAAATATTTACTCTGTCATGCATTTTCATGTTTTCCGAGCCAGCTATCCCTGCTCTTCTGGCATGTCTTGAAACAGTTCCAGCCAAGGTCAAGCCTGCCTGTAGACTGACATTATGAACAGATGTGATTTTGGCTAGCCTTCATGACCTTCATTTTTCACTGTCTACATACCTCCAAAAACACAAGTTTTCTGTAAGATTGCCTTTATTTTCCTAAGAAAATTCTGCCTTAGCAGGTGAATTCCTAGCGTATGAATGAAAACCACTGGAAACAGCACATTTTAGATATCTCTGGAAGCTTGTAGCCAGAGAAAAATTACAGCAGATTCCCACCAAAGCACCTTTCTCTCCTAAGGGTTCCTAACCTTGCCTGGGTCTCTTCCCATCTATTCCAGTGGTCTGGATCTATCCTGCTGACCTTTGCTATGGTACAAATATATGTCTTCATTGGTCTGTTTTGAAAACCATAGGAAAATCTGAAATGTCCTAGGTTTTGGGGTCTCCATCACAATCCAAGGCAGAATTCCCATCTTATCATCCTATTACTTTCAGCCAGTTGACACTTCACTTTTCCCCCTAGTGAAAGAGAATAAAAAGAAAGGCTTGTTTAATTAATCTTTTTATAAGGCAATTTTGCTGCCCTGAGGTCCAGGCTGAAGCAATTTTCAGGATGACGGAGCCACATCATTTGGTGAACTTTCCATTACTAATGTAGCACTTCTGAAATGTAAAATGGATTTTAAATTAATGGGAAGTCCAGTAATAAATGTCCCATACAGGTTCATGCCCACACTGGACTCTTCTTACAGAAACCTACATTCCCTCAGCCTATGAAAGAGCAGAAATGGGATTTTGATACTTTTGGGTCCAAAGAAGCCTAAAGGCTAGACACATTTTTTTTTTCTTTATCTGGGACTTCCTTTGAGCTCTTGAATATTTCATATTCTTTACGATTTATGCAGGGCTTCCCCTTCTGCCTTTCACTTCTTCCCTGGGATCCCCCCATTGTCTGTCTTAGGGGAGCCTGGCTGCCACAGCCCTCTGTGATGAGATTAGTCACAGTAATGCTGCAGAGTTAAGCTCCTTACACTGAAGCCTGGGAGAGCTGGTAATATTATCCAAAGAGCAAAAGGCTAAAGCAAGGTCTGGCCTGTGTTTTATTCAAATTATATCTTGAGGTGGTAGCAGGCAGTTGTAGTTTTACCAACTGAACTCACTTTCCCAGAACCATAGAATGGTTTGGAAGGGACCTTAAAGATCATCTCGTTCCAACCCCCTGCCACAGGCAGGGACACCTTCCACTAGCCCAGGTCACTCAGAGCCCCATCCAACCTGGCCTTGGACACTTCCAGGGATGGGGCAGCCACAGCTTCTCTGGGCAACCTGTGCCAGGGCCTGCCCACCCTCACAGGGAAGAATTTCTTCCTAATATCCAACCCAAACCTATTCTTTCAGTGTGAAGCCATTACCCCTTCTCCTGACACTACATGCCCTCTTCAGGTTTTCTCTCCTAGTAAACCAGTATGAATTTTCTGCATTTACTGCTTTCACCACCTGTATCATCCCACTGGGGTTCTGTAAGTTGCTCTGTGAATTAAACTGTGTTATTCTGGCTATGACTGGATAAACACGATTTGATGCATTTTGTACTACTCTCTTAAGTGGGATGCACTGGTGTGACCTTAATTTTGTGATCCTATGGAAATGTTTGGCTAGTGCCCTGTTTGGGCACACAGTCATGAAATTTATAATTTCTTGTCTATACGTGATGCTTTATATACCCTGAGAACAGTGATATGTTAGTCCCTCAGAGAGGGGGCTCTTCATCAGAAACTGCAGGACAGGACAAGGGGAATGGCTTCACACTGACAGAGAGCAGGGTTAGATTGGATACTGGGAAAAATTCTTCCCTGTGAGGGTGGGCAGGCCTTGACACAGGTTGCCCAGAGAAGTTGTGGCCGCCCCATCCCTGGAAGTGTCCAAGGCCAGGTTGGCTGGGGCTCTGAGCAACCTGGGCTAGTGGAAGGTATCCCTGCCCATGGCAGGGGATTGGAATGAAATGATCTCTAAGGTCCCTTCCAACCCAAACCATTCTGTGATTCTGTGATTTTATTGTCTTTGCACAGTCAGTTTGCAGTTCTTACTTAGCCTGTCTGTTTCAGTCATTATAGAATCGAAATCTTGAAAAATAACCCCACAAAACCCAAATGACGACCACCTCTGAATGAAAACCTCTGATGGCTGGAGACAGTTGTGTCTGATGGTATTGAGGACCTTCTCTTCATTAAGCTCTCAGAAGACATCTCATTTCATAGTCATGCCTTAGTAAGCTCATCTCACAGTCATTAATAAATGCTTTCAAAAGGCTTGCTTTTGGTTTTTGTTTGATTTTGCCCAGATTTACTGAGTTCATGAAGAATGTTGCTGGACTTTCATCCTTCTCTTGCCAGCATGTCTTTTTGGTCTTTATTCAGCTCTGTCTTAGAGAACTAAGAGCCCTGATTACCAGATCAGGGACTGGGTTAAGATTATACGGAGAAAATATGCACTGCCCCTACTCCACTACAACTCTCCAGAGACTGGAGCAAGCAACACTGGAGCTTCTTCACTGTGATGGAGTGAGGTTGGTCAAAAATGAAGTAGGGCAAGAAATAAAGCCTGTGCTTTATTAATGTGTCCTTCCTACTGACATGTCCTCACATCCCCGTTTCTTTGTATCAAAATCTGGTGTCCTGTAATTTTCAATTTATCTATATCCAGATGGCCAATGCCTGTGTTCACCCATGCAGATAATTCTCTGTCCAGCAGTTTCTTGCAGGTTGGGAAAATAAAATGTTTTTGGACTTTGGAAGCATTGGATAGTCTAATTGCTGTACTTTGAAATATGTTTCCAGCTGTCCAGCCCAAATTTCTGCTGTTGCTTCACCCATAGTAAAAGCAGCAGAGGAAAACACTCTTTCCTTAATTTCTCAGGTTTGTAATCCAAAATTAAACTGCTAAGATAGGTCAGTTTGCTGTAGGTACACACTACTGCTGTTGCACAGACTTTCACAGGCACCACAACCCTGATTTACATGAGTCAAAAAGTCCAGCAGAGCTCAGCAAAAATATTGCAGAGCTTATATGAATCCCATCGTGCTGGGAGAAGTACTTTGGACTGCAAGTGGCTTGAGTTTTCTCTATATTTGGAAACATATATAAAATGATTGCTTGGACCTTGCTGAAATAGTTTGCATGGTCTTTTGGTTTGGTTTGATTTGGTTTGGTTTTGGTGAGGGTTTTTTTGGTTTTTTTGGTTTGCTTTTTTGGTTTGTTTTTTGGTTTTCAATTCAAACCAAAAATATCTTATGGATGTTTCACAAGTATATAGCAGGTTAGCATATTGGTGATCTGTAATATTTAAATTGAAGATCCTGACACAAGAAGATGAAACCAACATTTTAGCTCTGATGTTTGCATTTATTTTTTCTTTTTTTTTTTACTGTTGTTTGTTTCTTTTGAATGAATGTTTATTTTAGATGCTGCAGCAATGGTATCTCTTGCCTAATTTGGTATACAATATAGTATTGCATTTACTGTACATGGTCACAGAAATGTTTTAACTTTGACAAACTCTCTGGAAAATGAGGATTCTAAAGAAGTTGAAATGTACTGTTTTGTGCAACAGATTTCCTGGCTGGATTGCATTAAGAAAAAATAAAAGGGAAGCTGAAATTTGCAACACCTTCAAAGAGAGTCATCAAGCTTTGAAAATGTCAACATAAATCTTTACCTTAAAAATATAAAGGGGATTGTCAAGATCCCCAAACGGCTTTAATGCAGTTGGAGTGGAATCCATTCCACAGATGGGAAATTGGTTTAATGCTGCCACTGAAGAGCTGCTTTGGCCAAGGCAGTGCCAAAGGCAATGGACAGCACCCTCTCCTACAGAAACTAACAAGTGAGCGTGGCTGGAGCACTGTGGGACTTGGGAAGTTCCCACTCAGACCAAACACACATTAGAAACCCAAACTATTGAATAAGACCAGCACTGAGCAAACCCAGGTTAGTGCAATTTATGGCACATCCTTACTTTGCACTCTGTCTTTTTGTTCTAACTTGCCTGCTGCTGGCAACTACTCCTTGAGGCTGTATCCTAAATTCCTGACCTTTTTTTCACCCTTCTGGCATTCTCAATGAGGAGCACATCCACCAGAGGCCATGGCTTCAGATCCCTTCTGCCAAAGCCCAAAGGTACCAGAGCAGGAACGGTGACCTCTGTGAAATTCTTCACGTCTTGGAATGGGAACCACCACATAGAAGCGTCCATCTCTATTTTTGAGGAAGCCTAGAGCACTCATTTCTAAAACAGATTCAAAGTTTCACAGGGAGGGGAAGCCTATGCTTGTATTTGTGAAGCTTTGGTCTGTTATTTTTAAGCTACTTGGTGGCCCACTGAAAATGTTGCTTAGTTCCAAAAGAGGAAATTGAAAACCTATCTTCAGAAAATACACATTTTAATTCAATGTGTGCCTGAGCTAGTTGCAAGCTCTTGATTTGCCTTCTTTTAAGTGATTAAAACATGTAGGAGGAATGAGGAACAAAATTCTAGATGATACTTTTAATTGAACTAACTCTACCTATAGATATCTCCTGCACTTCTTGCAGACATCTGTGATGTCATCATTCTTGGGACATCTGGTTCCCCATCTGAAGGTTCCTGGTTTTTTGGCCACAACTAAAAGTTTGATTAGACTTGTTTGCTAAAAACTAAAGCTTTTAATTCTACAAAACCACATGCAGTCACTCAGCAAAAGTCAGGCTGAGACACAATGCAATGAAAGTGGGTGGAGAGAGGAGATGTAAAAGGTACAATGCCAAGAAAATGTTCCATTTAAATACTGCATTGAGGGCAAATTCTCTGCCCCTCCCCTGTCAAGAGCATGGGAAATTACTGTTTAGGAATCAGGGGTTGGAATTTTAGCTAACTGTAGATTTTTAGGACTATGTCAACCCTGTCAGGACCAGCTGCATGCTGTCTCTAAACTTCTTCATTTGCTTGATCCTTAGTTATTTGAATCAATGTGCTCATATTGCTGAGAGCCACACAATGGGAAATAACCTGCCACAGATCATCTGCCAAGTGTTTTTTGGTTCTCCCCCACTTTTTTTCAGCTGCTTCATAGTAGGATGTAGATGATGGAAAAATGAACTGGCTCATCTTGGCAGTGGGCAGCACTGCATTGCCATCTGCTGCAAAGGCAAAGGTGTTCTAGCACAGAAGATGAAGTTATAGGAGAGGACTTACGATAAGTGTCGAAGAAAAGAAGGGCTGTAGTGGGACTGTTAAACTTTGGATCATCACTTCTTGCTAAATAACCAGAGTAAGTACAATAAGCCTCATGCCACATGTACTTCTGGTTTGTAATTGCATCCAGAACACCTCTGCTGGTGGGGAGCTCTATTTCCTCTCAGCAGGGACAGAGCTGAGAGTTTCTGCTGCAGCTGGGGAACTACCTAGTAGCAAAAAAGAACAGCACAATAGGGGAAGGAGTACAAAAGGATCTAAGAAATATTTTTCTTCTAAATTATAAAAGTTAGACAGAGCCAAAGGTTATGCTCCACTAGGAACAAATGATAGTATTAGTCCTTCTCCAGCTTCCCAGCTTTCCAGAGTGTCAGGTTGGAGATATTTGTATTCTTCTACCGCGGCAAGATCAGGACCACCTGGTTTAGATATCACATGGACATGCAAACTCTTGCTCCAGAGAGACTTCAGTCTACATAGAAAAGGCAAGAGGAAAGATGGGAAGAGAAAGAAGTGTCTGGACCAAGGTAGAAAACTCCTGGTGAGGGTCAGAAGTGGGAACCAGGATTTTAGCACCAGTATCAAACATTGAGAAGTTTATTTAGATTTCAATTGTCAAGGACCACACTGTGTCTCTCACAGAGAAGAGCAGTGACTCTGGGAGCTTGCAATCTAACATCCACTTTTGGGTTTATTCTGTAGATGAAAAAAAGAGTTTGTCTGATACTTTTTCATTACCAGTTTTTCTCTGCATCTCTCAGTGTGCTTGCACTTCATAGAATCATAGAATAATTTGGGTTGGAAGGGAACTTAGAGATCACCTCGTTCCATCTGCCATGGGCAGGGACACCTTCCACTAGCACAGGTTGCTCAGAACCCCATCCAAGCTGGCCTTGGACACTTCCAGGGATGGAGCAGCCACAGCTTCTCTGCCCAACCTCTGCCAGGGCCTGCCCACCCTCACAGGGAGGAATTTCTTCCCAATATCCCATCTAACCCTACTCTCTGTCAGTGTGAAGCCATTCCCCTTGTCCTGTCACTCCAGCCCTTGGAAATAGTCTCTCTCCATTTTCCTTGTGGGCTCCCTTCAGGCACTGCAAGGCCACAACGAGGTCACGCCAAAGCCTTCTCTTCTCCAGGCTGAACACAAGCAGAAACATTTTAGTTGAGTTTTCTAAGAGAACAAAGAATGCCTTAGGAAATCAAGGCATTTCAGGATACTTACAGTGCTCAAATAGTCTACCAGAGCCACAGTCACAGCTATGCCACCACATCAGAGCCAGGTTTAGTCCTGGCTGGGCTGCAAGGTCACCTGCAATAGAGCTCCAGGTACACTCATTAACAGCAACATCAGACTGCAGTAATGGGACTTACAATTTACAGCACTGACTTGGAGTTGAGGCTATTTTCAGGCCAGTGGACAGTTGCAAGCTCTTGGAAGGTTGCCTGGATTGATAGCAGGGGTTGCCCCAACCCAGGTGCAGCACCTTACATTTGCTCTTGTTAAAATTCAAGACCTGATTTCTTTTCCCCTGCCAGGTAAGCTATTACCAAAATCAGGATGCAATGTTCAAGTCAGATGTACATTCTTCAGGTATTTTCTTTTTCCTTTTAAGAGAGAAATGAAGGTACTAGTCTCCCTACAAAGAAATTCTCAGAGCTCATGGCCCCAGCAAGTAGTGGGTATGTGTGTTTATTTCCTTTTACTGAAAGATCCTTATACATCAAAGTGGCTCAAGCACAAAGAGAAATAAAAGCCATAAACCTAAATTCACCTTGATAAGCTTATACAGTATCTTAAGGAGTGTCATTTGACAGAATCATAGATCTGAATAATCTCCTTTCTGCTGCATTCTGCAGACCTGAGTTGTGAGAGATGCAAGAGTCACTGCCAAAGGACCTGAAAAAAAATATGCAAGAAGAACAATAACAGATCACATAACAATGCAGAAGCCAGAAACCCAAGCAAAATAAATTCACACACTGTGCAAAAGGATTCTGAAATTATCTTTCACAGTTTGGTTGTTACCTTCAAAAGCAGCAACATTTAGGTACTTACTGATTTCAGCCCATTTTCCAACTGGACATATTCTCTGAAAACAGATATTTTTCTATATTTTCCCCCCCCCCAGAAAACAGAATGTGTGTCATGCTGGATTAGATCAATGAACTGTCAGAAGAGACCTCCTGCCTTTATTCCTGGCTTCTGCCTGATGCAAAGCTCCTCCTTGACTTACTTTCCCAGCCAGATACGTAATGATGTCGGTAAGAGACATATATTACTTCCAGAATCCTGTGGGGAATACAGTGCATGCCAAAACCCATGAGTTTTGATTACCAGTATGTCAGATGTTACAGCTACAGCTGCACCAGTCAGACAGAGTATCAGCCAAGCCTTCCTGAGCACAGCAGCATTATTCCACTGATGTGACCCACTGCAGAATTTCCCATGGCTCAGCTGTCTCTGTGGTGGGTAAAAATCATTCTTGTGCAGAGAACACGCACAGGGTTTATGAATCACTTGAATGTCCTTTAAATCCTCAAAGCAGGGATTAAGGAGGACTTAAGAGGAACATAAGACTGCTGCTTGTCCTCAATACAGTGGTGACTTTCATATTATGTGAAGAAATCGTTCCTTTGATTGTTCTGTATTTACTTGGTGTTAACGTCCCTGGGTGTCTGTTGTTTCCCTGGCTGGAAGGAAAGAGCAGCCCGGTCTGCTTATACAGCGCTTTGCCAAAGCAGGATTCCACACCCAAACAGGCCCTCCAACCCCTGCTGCACTAACATCTCACAGTATCCTGATTAATTGAATGATCCAAGTTATAATTCATGGATCTCTCATGCTGCTGGCTGATTCTTTGCCCTGGTAGACTAGTCAGTAAAGTGTATCTTTGCACATGTGTATTTGATTTCTGTACCATTTCCTCCTAAATGAGGATTCTCCTTTGTCTCCTTCATCTCCTTCAGTTGATTGTTGCCTCTGTTTTACAGCACAAAGGTCAGAGTTCTGCTCCACACTCTGATTCTCCAGCTGGTAGCAATCCAATGAGATATGTGCAGTCACAAGTGCCCCTGGGTTAGAAGGGTGACTTTTTAAATAATGTTAGCTCTAAATATTTGCAGCTGTGGATAGTCTAAAACTGCTCACAATTTGTGATAAATTTAATAAACTTCAGTGACCAGTTAAAGAAGGATTTGGTTTATGTTGAAATACTTTATTTTTACACGTGTTCTTTTTTTCTGATATCATTCACCATCTTCAGTTGCTATATTCATATTCAATATGAATATATTCATATTCAATGCAAATATATTCATATTCAATGCATTTTCAGTCTCTTTTTCCCCACAACACAATATACCCTAGACATAGTGTTGCAGATAGAGGTGTCATCTAATATTACAATCTAATGATTTTTTTTCTTTCTTACTAATTGAAAAAAATGTCATAATTACTTTTCTACTGCTTTGCTGTTGTAGGAAAATGGCCTCATTGGATTACACACAGTGACCTCATATAGGTGTAGGTTAAATTTTCATAGGTACACCTCAAATCTGTCTTCAGAGATGTTTGGGAACTCTGCAGAATTGTAAATGAATGGGTAAATAAATCCGTATTCATTCACAGTGGGTAAAAAGAGATGGATTTGCCATGTTACAAAACATGCCAAGACACAGGAAGGCTGTGGTTATGTTGCAGCAGTGCCAAGCTGGGGAACTGGCTCTGGCCAGAAGGTTACCTATTCCAAAGCACATCTCAGAGCATAGGGAGAAGAAGAGATTCAGTCAGACCGAGTGAGAACAGTGGTTCGATATTGTGACTCAGATTTGGAGCATCCCAGTGTGTGTCTTTGCCTTTTATGACACGTTGTTATTAGCAGAACATTTTGAAGTAGCTGCTGGCAAGTCATTTTGCACTGTGCTATTACATTTGCCCTACAACATCCATCTTGCCACACTCGCTGCTCTCTCTACCTTGTTGAAAGGCTCTTCCTGGCATGTCTTGCATTAGCAATGTATTTCTCTGCTACATAGTACAATGGGATCATTATCCTGGGATCAGTCCTTAGACACTATTAAAGCCAGAAAATACTGCTGTACAGTGTTGAATACTAACTCACCAACTACTGCTCTGAGGCAGTGGGACACAGACGGGAGGCAACACAGCTGAACATCCTTTCTCTCTTTCTACATAATGCACAAGGATTTGAAATGTGGGACATAACGAGGCAAAAGCTTTAGAAATTCAAAAGGCAAGCAATTTGTAAATAAATCAGCAAGTTGCCATGTAGGGAAGGGAAAGATTTGTCTGAAGTGTAATGGCCCTACTGCAATGTGCATTTTAAATGTCATGGGACTTGATTTTGAGACTTCAAGTGAAAATAAATCATAAAAAGAGGTGCTCAGAACTCAAGAGCTAAGATCTGACAGAGCACTTCAAAAATACAACCACCAGAAAACAGACCACTCCCCTCTGCCATAGACAGCACAGAAGAGGGGAGGCTGCAGTTCTCCAGAAAGGGAATAGGTCCCGAACTTCCCAAGTCCAGAATAGACCCTGGCCCAGATATAGAAGTAGGACAAGACACAAAAAAGCAAGACTGATAAGCCAGAACAACAACAATGCCCAAGGCACAGAAAAAA
Source organism: Campylorhamphus procurvoides (assembly GCA_013396655.1). Classification (NCBI taxonomy): domain Eukaryota; kingdom Metazoa; phylum Chordata; class Aves; order Passeriformes; family Dendrocolaptidae; genus Campylorhamphus; species Campylorhamphus procurvoides. The sequence continues at coordinate 178,069 of WBMV01007163.1, read as the reverse complement.
TTGGACACTGCTGGCCTGAGAGTGTCTGAGGGGTACCTAGCAGCCTCCCTTTTGGGTAGGACTAAGAGTTATTTTGAAGCACTTACAATCACCTGAGGACAAGGCTTCAAAGCATCTGTGTCTTTAATACACAGTAGCCGCCAGCATTTTTGTTTATTCCAGTTCCTTCTTTTTATATATATAATTGCTTCTGCTTCACTTCAGCTGTCTCTCCAGCAGACAACAAGCATTCTGGCCAGGCAGGTCAGCAAGCGCCCTATTCCTGACACAGGACATACAACTGTAACTCTAAATGGGGGCTGTAGTTAGGCATACATTTGAAACACACCTTGCCAAGCATTTCTGCCTCCCCTGCAGGCTGATAATCACACAAGAGGAAGCCATGCTGCCAAAGTAGCTCCACAAAGATACCTGCACTGGCAGTTTTCACCATGGAAGGACATGGAAGGAGGGAGCATTTCCAATCCTGTGCCTTGAACACACAGACACATAAACTACCTGCTCAGCATTTTCCGCTTTCTTTCAGGCTTTTTCAAGCTGAGGCTGCAGATCCTGACCTCCTCCACCAAGAGACATGGAGCCCCTCACTGCAAGGCTTTTGATTTCTCTCAGGTCATTCAGGTTATCCCCCAGCACAGGCAGCTTAGTGTCAGTGTCTTCTGTGATGCCCTGTGCTTGCTTGATCTTTGCTTAGGTTGTGTCATGGCATTTCTCCCAGGTCTGCAGCTCCTTTCAGTTTTCCTTTACCACTGTCCTGTCACTGTAGCTGCCACCCGTGGTCCTGCCAGTCTGCAGCTGCTTTCCTTTGGCGTTACCCGTGCTGCTTCTCTCTCTGTCTGCCTTCCTATCTGCTTCACTCTGAGCAGCAGCCACAAAGGACTGTCTCTTTTCTTTCTTTTTTAGTGTGAGTGGCTTGTTCAGTGTAGCTGCATCTAAAGCCTGGCTGCTGCACTGGAACCCACCCCCCTCCACACCTTTTCTTCAGTCCATGCATATGGCATTCCCTGTTTAGTCTTAGGGAAGAAGCATTGCTGCGGCCCAGCTCTGGCAGGTAAGGATCTCATTCCTGACTGTCTTGTTTTTGCTGCCAGTACCACCACTGTTTATGCCGGTAACTTTGTTTGCTCTCGCTCTTCTTCATTTTTGATACCCAGGGCAAGACATCTGGTGCTCGAATCTGGCCTGTTAAGGGCTGAATCACTTAAATTTCTACTGCAGGATGCTACGAGCTGTGTCAGAGCAGAGCATGTTAGGCATGTCATGCTGTGGAAAGGCACTGCTTGACTCCTGATCAGCTCTTGCCAGAGCTTCCTCCAGTCACCTCTCAGAGAGCAGAACATCTATCTCCTGTCCTTAAAAATGGCCATTTGCAAAGGCATTTTGGAATGGCAGAAGGATCAGAACTGCTCAGTGTGCCCTGCACACGTCATGCTGGGTCATACATGCTCTGCAGCGCCTGGCCAATGGAAGAGTCTGGCTCAAATAAAGCACCCTCTATCCGTAGGTAGGAAGTTATTCATTTCCTGATGTCAGCTCTTATATCCACAGGGATTACTGCTTGTCCTGCTTTAAATAAAATCCCATCTTGCACATGTGCACACACAAACACTCAATCCTTTGCCTAGTAACAGGGAGGGAGATGCCTGTGGTCCCTTCTCCTCCCAGCACAGCCACACACTGCACACAAACTGTTTTAATGCCTTTATCATCCCACCCAGATAGCTTTCAGGAGCACTCAGCACTTTCTCAGCGTGCTTTCTTTGTGCTGCATCTTTACACTGTGGCCCAAAGTGACCCAATGGGATTGTCCCATCCCCCAGAGAGGCAGTGGCTCCTTGTTTATTTGACACCATCCTGGTTGTGCCAGGGCTCCTCCAGTAAGTGCTCAAGGTGCTGACTCTGCAGCAGTGTGGGTACAAGCTCTCTGTGGCTCTGTCTGTTCCAGGGGTTTATATCAATTTGGGACTGGTTCCCTGCACTGGATTGCCTTCACCCCATCACATGAGGCCCTGACTGCTGCCAAATTTTGTCTCTGCATGATACTGCTTTGATGATACTTGTATCTTGAGAGATGGGAGGATAAACAAGAAGGACCTGGTAGTTTATCTTCTCCATGAACCACTAGAAATCTTTCACCACTATTGCTCTGAAAATTTCAGGTGCTGGAGCACTTCTTGAGGTGCTGGAGCATGTCCACAGAATGGAGCTGGGGAAGGGTCTGGAGCACAACTCTTATGAGGACCAGCTGAGGCACCTGGGGGTGTTTGGCCTGGAGAAAAGGAGACTCAGGGAAGATGTTCTCACTCTCTACAACTCCCTGACAGGAAAGTGGAGCCAGGTGGGGGTTGGGCTCTTCTCCCAGGAAACAAGGGACAGAACAACATGAATTGGCCTCAGTCTCCACCAGGGGAGATTTAGGTTGGACATTAGGAAGAATTTCTTCACTGAAAGGGTGGTTGGGCATTAGCAGCAGGGAGGTAGTGGAGTCCCCATCCCTGGAGGTGTTCAAGGATTGACTGGACATGGCACTCAGTACTTTGGTCTAGTTGATAAAATGGGGATCAGTCACAGGTTAGACTTGATGATCTTGGAGGTCTTCTGCAGCCTTAATGATTCTGTGATTCTATGATTTCCTTAGTGGCCCTAAGGTTTTTCAGGTAGAACTGGAAGTGTTCAAAAGTTCATAGATGTTCAAGCCACTGTTCTCTGCAAGATTCAGCTTATCTGCATTCAGGCTGATATCCTGTTCTCAGCACCTCCTTGGGGCCAGACACAGTCTGGAATCATGGCTAGGGCTCCCTCTTCTTCAACCCTTCCAGTTACAGTTGAAATTGTCACCAGCTACTGCCTTGGTGCCTGGGAGTCCATCCACTGTGTGTCTGAGTCTCTGCTGGGAACACTGATCATGATCCCAGCACTCACATCCTGTCAGGTATGATAAAGAGGATCATAAATCCAGTTCAAGGTCCTGTCCTGACTCATACAAAACACTGGAGACTTCTGAATTTGACACATCCAATTGAGCCTGACTTCTGTTACTGCTAGAGACTGGTGACCTCTCCAATCCTGTAGACACCAATTTGGCATCAGCAAAGGTTCTCATTTTATGCAGACACTTGTAGTTTGTCTTTTTCCACTGCCACTGCTCCTTTTTCTGTGAGTCTCTTGACATGTGTCCTTTACAAAGTTTACTCTCAGTAACACTGAGAGTGCCAATAGACTTTCATGTTTTGGCAGCCTGAATTTCAGGTTTGTAGTCAGCTTTTGAAGTAGGCTTCAATCTCCTTAAACTGAGAGGAAACAATTTTTTTTGGAAGGCTAAATGAGGCCCATGGAGGCTTCTCCCTCTGCTCCCTCAGACTGAAGACGTTCTGGTGGTGTACTACATTAACCACACAGCTTGCTTAGCAATGGATGATCTTTCTGAGTATCCTTTCTCACAAGACCAAGTGATAATGTGCCATATTTCATGGCAACCTTCCAAGAGCTTGCAACTGTCCACTGGCCTGAAAATAGCCTCAACTCCAAGTCAGTGCTGTAAATTGTAAGTCCCATTACTGCAGTCTGATGTTGCTGTTAATGAGTGTACCTGGAGCTCTATTGCAGGTGACCTTGCAGCCCAGCCAGGACTAAACCTGGCTCTGATTGTGATTGTGGCTCTGGTAGACTATTTGAGCACTGTAAGTATCCTGAAATGCCTTGATTTCCTAAGGCATTCTTTGTTCTCTTAGAAAACTCAACTAAAATGTTTCTGCTTGTGTTCAGCTTGGAGAAGAGAAGGTTTGGGGTGACCCAGTTGTGACTTTCCAGTACTACTAAAGCCTAAAAGGAAAATGGAGAGAGACTATTTCCAAGGGCCTTCCAGTGGCTTCACACTGACAGAGAGCAGGGTTAGATTGGATATTGGGAAGGAATTCTTCCCTGTGAGAGTGGGCAGGCCCTGGCAGAGGTTGGGCAGAGAAGCTGTGACTGCCCCATCCCTGGAAGTGTTCAAGGCCACGTTGGCAACCTGGGCTAGTGGAAGGTGCCCCTGCCCATGGAATAAGATGGTCTTTAAGGTCCCTTCCAACCCAAACCATTCTATGATTCATCACTATCTTCAACCTCAAACTTGGGGTTTCATAACCAGATTTGTTGTTTTGTAAGGACCAGTATTTTTTGATTCATTCCTGGGCAGTTCAAGTAAAAATCCCATATGAGAGGGGGGTTTTCTTTAGACATGTATCAGCATCTTTCTTACAAACTGGAATCATCCTGCAAATGAACTCACTGCGGAGAAACTTCAGAATTCCCAAAGGTGACTTCTCAGTTGTGTATTACAAGAACCCACTGCATGAAGTGGTTTTTGTTTTTCCAGGAATGTACCTGCTCTGTCCTCAGATGTCCCCTGCATGTGATGCTTGCCCCCAGTGACATGGGGAAGGGTCACTCTCTGGTTTCTAGACTCCATGGCCAGCAGCATTCATGAAAAAAGTTCTTGCTCCACTGCTTTTATAAGGTCTTATACCAACTAATTGCGTAATGGGAAGACAAAAGTGCGTACTGTTAAGAAAGAAATTGTGTATCAAATACCTGAATATGCTCAAATAATCACAAAAAGAAGAAGCTGCTGCTAATTAATACAGTACTTCTTCTCCAGAGGGAAGGAGAAATCTTTATTGAATGACCTGGTGCATAGGTCTCTTCCTTTCAGAGGCCAGACCAGCCTGCTTTGGCTGGGAGTTCTTTCAGTAGGAAGCAGCCAGCTGGACAAACCTCTGTGAAAGAAAATCTAAGATAAGGAAAGGAGGTCAGAGAAGGAGGAGGGGATATTAAAATCATGAAAATACTGTTGCTAACCATTTTTAATTACATTTCATGTACAGCTGTGTTTCTCCTATGGGTACAGGTCCACAAGAGTTTGGTGTTTTTTGTAGTGTATCTTGGGCGCTGTGGGATGGATTAGCAGTTTGCCTTCCATTTCATCTGATTATTATGGAACTGCATTTGAGGAAGACATAAGAAGGCTTGACCCTGTCCTAATACACCATATTTTCCTTCCACTGCCCCACTTAGTCCCTTTCCAGCCCACTGATGTGGGATATCAAGTGGTAAGACTGTGGCATCTTCTCTCTCCAGGCTTGTCCTAGCAGCAGGACAGTTCTATGAGTGAGGGCAGTTTCTGCTTCCTTCTTCACAGGGATGACTTCCAAGCTTTCATCTTTCCTCTGTGTAGCAACAGGACTGGGTCTACCCCTTGCATTTTTCCATCACAAAGGGCCCATATTTAAGGCTCTAAAAAGGAGCAGGATAAATGATGAAATGATATGACAAGAGGGAGCAAAAGTCATTGTTGCCTTCCATCAGCTATCAGTATGCTTTGAAGCATGAAATTTGATTATCACAGTCATAACAATGCCTACTAATACTGAAGGATAGTAGCAAGGCTCATAAATCAGTATTAAAAGATTAAAACCTTTTAAAAGGTCCTTTTCTCCCCCCAAGGAATAAAATCCAGCTGTCAATGGCACATGCTCACCTTTGGCTCTGTCTACTGACTCTTTCTATGTTATCAACCATTACAATTGACAGAGATTCTGCAAGGCAAATTTAGGCCAAAACATCTCACTTCATCCTCTGCCTCCAAGGCCATTAAATTATGTCTATGGTAACACCTGCACACCTCATTTGTGGGTTTAGGCAGCTGTAAATGGAGCTATAACGTTACCAGCTCGTTTTCCAGGTTTAGATGAATTGGGATTACAATGCCTATGAAGATCCATAGTCTTCAATCAGTCAGAATATCCTTTGCCAGCATTGGATTTTGCAATGGTTTCTATCACATGAACTGTCTCTTCCTGGTGAGGAAATTTAGCACACTGAGAGGGTCACTCCTGACACCTACATGAATGATGTCATGCTGGGAAACCCACTCTGCTTCAACCTATGTTGATTTCAATCAGGAGTTTCCAGGTTCCCTGGTGACAGTGTTTAAAGCCTATTTCACTGTGTAAAGCCAATTGTTATTGTTTAATCCGGTTTCAGATCTACAGTCACTCAATACAAGCTTTTTCCTGTAATCTTTTAGTCAACAACTCAATTTTTTCTTTCTAAAAAAATAAATTCTGTTCTTTCCCATTGAGGGAAATCATTCATTTGCGAGACTGAAACATGGGAAACTGAAGCTTCCTCTACAAGGCAAGACTCTGAACTTGCAGGAACAGCTCTGCTTTTGCTGTGCTGATCTACCTCTCACACAAGGAGTAGTCTGTCACTTCTGGTTGCCCGTGAAAAGTTACATCAACAACCATCAAAGATGGCAGTGAAGCTCCTCAGCCTGTGCAACTCAGAACACCTGCTGCTCCCCCATCTCCTTGTGCTCATCCACACTACTTGCCAGGCTGGATGCACTTTCTATGGGGGAGATCACGTGGAAGTGTATCTCACAGTTATCCAAGAGGGATAACACTCTGAGCTGTGTCACTACATCCACCACCACACAAAGCTGGGTTGGTTTGTTTTTTGGGTTTGTTTTTATTTTTATTTTTTTGCAACTTGCCGTTCCCTATGCAAAATTTTGTTCTTGATGAGGATTCCTCAATTTGACTCTTTGGGGAGGTTATCCTGTTCAGCTGCTGGTGGCCATTTTCTGTCATATAGAAGGTACAAAATAGCAGCCTGACTTGAAATTTGGCAGCAAGTTGGATTCACCTTCTATTCCTCAACATTTAATTCAAGCTACTTAGCACTATAAAGTGTAACATATGACCTCCTTGCATGCCCTAGTTATATTGCTCATTAGTCTGTGCAGTTTAACAAGATTTTCAGTGACCCCATGCCTAATGGCCCACTATTCTTAGCAAAATCCCTACCTTCCAGCACAACTGCTTGTCAATAATGTTAGTTGGATTGCAAAGAGAAATTCCTGAGTTCAAAGCTACTCAAAATGAGGAAGGGGATAGCAGTATCCCAGTTTCTCTTTCTGCTACCCTGTAATGTGAAAACAAAGGGTGCTATTACTACCTTTTTTTTAACTTCTGCTACTGGTGTACACATGCTTCCAGTGAGGATTTGGGTTCCGCTGTGCTAAGGCAACTTCCAGAAACAAGCAGCCTAAGGAGTTGTGGCAGGGAAAGGGAGCACTTTTAGCCCTGTTCTCCAGATATAAAAGCAGAACTTACAGACTTGCCAGCAATCAAGCAGGGAACCAAGGGTGGAGCAGCACCATGAACTCAGGCCTCTGATTGTCAGATCTGCATTTTCATCACCCTCCTGAGCATCCGTGTTTGTCTTTGAACCCGTCCACGGCGATCTCACACTGCACCAGAGGCGGGTGAGTGCTTTTTCACAGAGCTCCTCCCGCAAAGCAGCTCCGAGCACACACTGAATGCAGAGCTCTCAGAATACTTTGCAGTCAGCTCTGTGCAGCGTGTCATCCAGGCATGGAATTCACTGCCATAAGAGGATGTTGAGTCAAAGGCTGTAACCGAGTTTCCCGAAGGGTTGAAAAACAGCCTGGTTAGTTTAGGCAATGGGACTGCCTTTCTTTATTTTTTTGTTGGGTGGGGGGGGGGGGGGAATTTTGTACAGGGTTTACGGCTCCTGAGTCCAAGGCTGGGTGCTGAAGTTGAGCTGCTGTACAATCAGACAAAAAATTAGTAATTGTGGCGTTTTCGTTTTTCACTAGAAGAAGACTCTTTTTGCTTAGTATTTTGATTGGTTTGCCTAGGAGTGGCAGAAAGAGACTTTTCTCTTGCTCAGATCTTCACCAGAAGTTTCTCACAAAATTTTCAGCATATTTGACACTCACTGAAAAACAAAACAAAAGAAAAAACCAACACCAAAACCCACTCTGTATCAGGCTAGACAGGAAATCTGTTTCTTTGCACTTATGTTTCCACAGGGCTGGTGAATGTAGCATGGAAAGTAGATGTAATTGCAGGATTTTAGAATGTGTTTTACTCTGGAGAAAAAACCCCAAAACCACCAAACCAAAACATAATCAAAAAACCCTCATCCCCAAACCACAAAACATGGGGACAAGTAAGGGGAAGGGAAGAAGAGACAGAAACCATCCTTGAGGTCAGGTGGTTAAGTATTTTTGGACTGCTAAGGTGGCAATCTTAAGTGAAGATAATGTATTATGCAGTGGAAGGCTAATGAAACCAGGTCTGTTAAACATGGACTTGGTGTTACTTAGCTCTGGAGTGCTTCAAATTACACAGGTCCAGGTTGTATTTGATCACAGCTCCCTCCCTGACAAAGTGAGCAGCAGGCTTTTATATAATGTAAGCGATCATATACTGTGGGACACAATCCTGCACTGGCAGCGGAGGGAAGCTGATGACATAATGGGTCTTTTCCATATCGAAGTTACGTGATTCATCAATTAAATTAATTCAGTGGGATAAACCAGCATGAAAGGGCAATTTCCCTGTAATACGCTGCCTGACAATTAACTCTTCCCTCCCAATCCCAGACGCTCCGCTCGGGATTTTACCCTCCACTGGTGCATCCAGGAGGCTCGGGATGCGCAGCCCCTTCACCACTGAGGCGAGTCGGGGCCGAGAGGTCTCCGGGGACTGCGGGAGTGCGCGCTCCGTGCGGGATGCTCAGCCCTGCAGTCCCTCTCCGTGAGGGGTGCTCAGCCCGGCAGCCCCGTTCCGTGCGGGATGCTCAACCCTGAAACACCGCTCCGTGCGAGATTCTCAGCCCCGCAGCTCCGCTCCGTGCGGGATGCTCGGCCCTGCAGCCCCTCTCCGTGAGGGATGCTCAGCCCCGCAGTCCCGCAGCCCCGCAGCCCCGCAGCCCCGTTCCGTGCGTGATGCTCAGCCCTGAAACACCGCTCCGTGCAGGATGCTCAGCCCTGCACCTCAGATGCTGCGGGGGGGACCCTCGGGGAGCTTGTGCCTCCCCCGGCCGCTCCCCTGGATGCCGCTGTGTCCCCGCAGCCCATCCCGCAGCGGGCAGAGGCCGGGGCCGCCCGCATTGCGTCGGGGGCGCGGCGCGCAGCGTGCGGGGGCGACCGGCCCGGGGGCAGCGCGCATCCCTCCATCTCTCTC